>OZ010739.1:35770199-35930199 GCA_963932295.1 Tipula lateralis | reverse complement strand
ACAACATATCCACAATAATATTTTTTAATTTTATATGCGAATATATATATATATATATATATATATATATATATATATATATATATATATATATATATATATATATAAATTATATATATGATATAAATATTGATAAATTTCAGCAATAATCCAAAATTAATTAATTTGGTTTCAACAATACATAAATAATATAAATTAATAATGAATTATAAATAAATAAAAAATAATTTTTTATTTTTATAAAAAATAAATTAAAAATAAAAAAAAAATCAGTAGTTATAATATATAATTAAATTACAAATATAATAAAATTCTTTTAAGTGTACGCTTGCAAAAAAATAATATTAAAATTTGAACAAAATGGCGCTGAATTCATATTTCAACGATATTTTTTATAATTTTTCCCTCTAGTATATTATATTCATATATCGCCATCGTTCCATGAAAAGTTACGATTTCTTGAATTGTTTAAATACCATGTATGTGATTGCTTAAGCCCAAGTTTTTATATTCTCCGTACATATTTAAAAAAAAAAACTAAATTTAAAATTATAAAAAAAAAAATATTATTTGGGCTTCTTCGTGACTTTACGCTGATGACGACAATATGTATATAATGGCCGCGATCGCATAACGTACGTATAATCAAATAAATTCCCGCGCATATTTAAAAAAAAACAAATTCAAAATGGATAATTAAATTAAAGTAAATAAAATTGCAATTCTGTGTGTTAAAAAAAATAAATTAATAAAAAATACTTTATATATGTTATATGTATGTTTGAATGTAAAAAAAGAAAAATTACTAAAAAAAAGATTGTGGACTGAAAACGTGTTTAACATAAAATAACGATAAAATGGCGTACAATATTGTATTTTTGTACTGAATATATAACTGACAATCTCTTATTTTTTTTTATTTTAGTACACATTCCATACTACACCACATTATATATATATATATATATATATATATATATATATATATATATATATATATATATATATATATATATATATATATATATATATATATATATATAAATGTATGTGTGTGTGTAAATTCGCCATTTTAATTAATAAATATGGAAAGGTTTAGAATAATTTTATTGTTTTTGCCATTTATAATTTATATGAAACTAATTAAATTTCAACGGGTTAATTATATATAAAATAGATAATTTTAATGTTTTTAAATGTCTTCTTACAAAATAATAAATTAAATTAACGATTACTTGTTATGAGCATTGGATACTCACACACATCTCAAAACACAATAAATATACAAACACAAAAATATCGAACTAATTAAAGAGCTCATGCTAATCGAGAGAATGCTCAAAACCCTAACTAATTAATATTTAGATAAATACGTATAAAATAATCACGATGCCTCTTTCTATATATATATATTTATATAAAATGCTCAGAACAAGCCTTTTATCGACTCGAGATGTCCATCATTTAGAAATTTAAATAAATAAAAAATGGTTGTGCATTAGTTATATAAAATATTTTTTATAAAAATATAAATTTATTTATTTTTTTATGTTCAATTTTGTTTAATTTGGCTGTCATGGACGATGATATTCCAGTACTTGATTTTCCATAATAAAAAAGTATAGAAATATATCGTAAATTATACATATCAATAATCAAAAATAAATCTAATAAATTTTTCCCATCCCCCCGACAGTATTTCCCTTAAATATATATATATATATATATATATATATATATATATATATATATATATATATATATATATATATATATATATATATATATATATATCCATGTATATGCTAAATATAAATTCTGAGAGGCATTGTGATTTATAAGTGTTATATACATTCCAAACAAATATATATATATATATATATATATATATATATATATATATATTTATATATAAACCACGGCTTTAATGTGAATTAAACGAAATTTATAGGTATTTTATGTTAATAATTACCTGTCTATTAAAAAAAGCAAATACGATATTAATAGTAAAACATCTAACAATACTCATAAGTTTATAGATAAATAGATTATGTATAAACTTACATAATATCATTAAACACGTGTTTTCTGAACAAAATGGAGTCGATACAACATGAGGTGACGCTAAACACGTGTTTATAGAAACAAAATGGAGTCTGTTTATTTAATTTTATTTCTCTTATATACTTTATATTATTATTTTATATTGTTAACTCTTTTTATTATTATTTTTATATTATTTTATTTTATACATAAATTAATTAATTAAAATGAATTATAAAACTAAATGTAAATATAAATAAAAAATTTATAAAAAAACAAACAAAAAACTATTATATATGCAAATTAACACAGATATATACATGTCATATATCGTATGAATGTCTATTTTTATTGTTTATTATAATTTTTTGTAAAAATAAATGTATTGATATATTAAAAAAAAATTAGGAATATTTATTTATTATTTTTGAAGAACTTTAGGAACATAAAACGTTGGAGGACGAGTAATGGTGATCTATAGACTGTCGACCACACAGTAGACTATCGACCCATATTGAAGGATATTGAGTTTAATTATTATTAACCATATGCGATTGGATATCCTGAAAGCCATCCTGCGAAAAAATAAGTTTCGCTGTCCTAAGAAACTATTAATGAAATTGTTCTAAATCCGACTTACAATAATTCAAATGATGTGGATTTAAATTCAATTCTCCACTATTTTTATATAAAAAATTCAAATTTACCGACAGGTTAGCTCCCGTATCTATTAAGAAGTATAGATGATTTAATTGGTCGTATAGATAAAGTCGGCTGTTTTTTTATAAGGTCTGTGCCGTAAAGACCAAGGGACTGTTTATTGGTTTTCCGATTGAAAATTGCTTGTCTAGAAGTATGTGAGTTGTAATTATCCGAAATGGTCCAAAATTTGGTTTCTGTGGAGGAGGGCCAGTCGACTCCCATGGTGGTATACACCGCCATGCTTTCTTTCCATATCTTCTATGGTTGGAACATAACGTTCTACCTGACCTATTTGGTCCTCTCGAGCCACTTGCTCGTCTTTTGTTTCTTGAGAACGATCGAGACATATAAGCCATCGCCTTAAGCGTCCCCTTTATATTATTTAAGCGCTCTTCAACTGTTCTTGGTTGTGGCGATGGTCTTGATTTTTCCCTATGAATTTGTTCTTTTCGTCTTGGTCTTGATTTGTGAGGGACGTTACCGAAATTACGTTTCACATCTGCAATCTGACCTAGATTCATTGCGCCATACATTCTGATGCGCGGCTTTCGCTATTTTTATTATTTCTGGCATTCTTTGTGCCTAGAACGTTCGAAAACCGTGGTCGACATATTATCGCCTGCCAGAGTGCGAATATTACGCAATGTCTCTGATGGTTTTCCATCTATTATGTGCTGGCCTGCTAATAACTGAGCTAATTTTTGCTCTTCGGACGGTGCTAGCCTTTCAAGCAATACTTTTTTTAGAGATTTATACAGCTCTGTTTTGGGGGAATTCCTTATGTAATCTGAAATTAGATTACACGTTTCTGGATTTAGTGCGCATAGAACGTGCAAAAACTTCGTTTTATCCGACTTAATTTGCTGAATTTCAAACTGTAGTTCGGCCAGCTGAAACCAGTTTTGTGATGTTGAAGTCAATTGCAGACAATTGCTGCAACTTTAATGCAGTAGCCGATATTTACCCCTCCAGACTACCATCCTTGACACGTACGTCTTCCAGTGGCCTTGCCAATGTTTCCTCTACGATGTCTTCGGCTTTTTTTGTGTTCATTTTTCCACTGACTGATGGTGTCTCTTTGCTCATTATTGCACACTTATTTAATTAAATGAGGCCCAGTTTATTTATATATATATGAACAATTTTAATTCACTTTATTTGCACCATTCACTATAGGTAATAGAGTTGTCCGGCTACTCTATTAAGTAGTACAGGAACTAAAATATTTACTCTCGCTTAATTTAATTATAAAGGAAATAGATACCTGGTGAAAAGCCCAAAATGTAAATGTAGTGTTGGTAAAAACAATATCCGAAAAAAATCTCTCTCGATGTAATGTGTAATCGCCGAAAGGAAATTACAACCCTTCGAGTATATAGTAGAAAAATGTCCAGTGGAGAAGGATGAGCTTACCGCTGGTGGGGCTAATCCTAATCTTTTCCTAACCCGGATGTCAGAGTGTATTTACTCTGAGTACGGTGTGTCACCGTCTTGTAGCAAATGCTCCGTATTTTCGAGGAAAAAAAATCAAACAAGCCGGTTATGAGTGAATTTATGGCTAATTAACTAATGGTGAAAATTTTACACTAGTCTCTTACATTCTAAATATTTATATTCAATCATGAATGTCCTTTTTTAAATCAAATATTGCAATATTCAAAGTAAGCTAGCTATAAATAACTACTTTACATGGGATAAAGCAACTGGAAACCATAGACCATGTGTGGTAGCGAGATATCTGTTTCAGTTAATAGTTGCAGATAATGATATATATTGAATTAATTTACACCCGTATTCTCAGACATGTGATACCTATCACGTATCGTGATAATCGTATTCCGGTATTCCCAGTTTCGAATTAAGCGACGTTCATCGCTTGTTACGATAACTATCGATTGACGCCATATTCTCATGATCGTGAAGAAAAGTTAAGCGTCACTTTAAAAATATTTTTTCATCGCCTCAAATTAGTAAGTGATATCAACGAAAATGGATGTAATTAAAACGTAAGTATTGAAAATAAATCAAATAATTTATTATTTTAATTATTATAAGTGTTTATTAATTTTTATTAATGTGTTTATAACAAAAATATAGGAAAAATATAACAAATTCAAAGCAATTTGAAAAACTAGTTTATTTAATGGAAACTAACGCGGAATTAGCTAAGGATTTTTATATTTTTGGAAGTTCAAAGGAAATGTTTAGCGAAGCATGGACCAGATTATCAACACAGTTGAATAGTCTTGGACCACCTGTACGTGACGGATCGGGTTGGCAAAAAGTAATATTCAGTAATATTGTTTGAAAAATATATTAATTCGTTTTAATTTTTAATTAGGTTTGGAATGATCTCAAAAACAAAATTAAAAAAAATTAGGACACAACAAAAAGGAAATTTCTGCAACTGGTGGTGATTCTAACAAACTATTTGTTTTTCCCAGTTGGAAGAAAGTGTGATAAGTCTTCTTGCTCTGGAAAATTCTTATTCTAACCATCTACATCCAACAATCAACAAATAATGGATATGGAAGAACAGACGCTTTCGAATTTTACCAGTGCAGCAGCACATTAACCAGTAGCTGACGAATTATCTACTTGAAATGGTATACCTACCCAAGAAATTATTCAACTAACAGCAGCGACAGTTGACAGGCGAGCTCGTTCCATTTTCATTAATTTGCAAGAAGAGAGAAGACAACTTTTGGAGTCACAAACTAAAAATATTGAGAAGCAAACTAAAATTATGGAGAAACAAAGCAAGCAAATAAAATAATGTGTCCGGTATATTCGAAAACTGAGTTTATAAAAAACAAGTTAAATACAATAAAGTAAAATATTTATTCTAAAACTTTGTGCAATTCAAATAGAACCACATCCAATCAACTTAACCATACAGTGACATAGCAAAAATAACAATTTTCGTCGGAGCCAAAGTACATAAAAAATATTCGAATACGTTCTAATTTTATACCAGGCGAACATAATACGTATTGAAGAACAAAAAATACATATTTAATTTGGGCGGAAACAATAATATTTAAACTGACAACGCTGCAAATAAATTATGCAACTCCCCTTATAAACTGGAGAAATGTTTTTGAATTAAACGGGGCCTTCGGCAGCGTTGCCAGTTTAAGTTTCATCGTTCTAATTGTCTGGTATTTTGTAATTTTTTAAGTAAAAAAAATTGATTTTTTTTTTGTTGAAAGGTTGTTGAACGATTTTGCGATTACTTTATCAATGTTTGCGCCAGAATGTTATTTCTTCATAACTTATAACGTGGGCGAGAATGTGGACTCTTAAACATTTACGTTTGCGCCTGTATATTGACGTGTAAAAATAAAAAAAATTTTTTTATCAATTTTGCATGGTTGAAGTTTGATTTTTAAGCGGATGTTTTTTGTTGCTGTGATTTGTAGAATGGAATTTGTAATTGAATGTGTATTGAACCATATATTGAACGAACCGAACACATTAAAAGTTTGTGACGTATTCAAATATGTTTTTTTCAGAGCCATCTTTATTAGAGCCGTAAGAATATGACGTAGTTTTTGTTGTGCTTTTTTTTAGAGGAGGTACATTTTACACTTTCCCATAAGAAGCAATGTAAAAATCACATTTTTCGAAATAATTTTTATTAATAAAAAAATATATGTTTGATTTCTGTTTTTACAGTGTTAAGTACATAAAATGTTGAAGTTATTATATCTGAAAATCAATTACCTAAATATCTTAATAATTTAATAAAACATAAATTAAAATTTAATATGAATTTACAATATTGAATGCACAGTCAAATATGTATATGTGTTTGTGATGTCGATTTTGAAGTTAAATCATCTTCCAATAAGAGCGGCACATTTTTTTTAAACTAACCGCACACGTTTACTTTTATTTTGCAGAAAAATATCCGTAGCTGTATTGAAATGTATTAAACAATAAGAAATTATATTTTTGCACATAAATAAAACTTAAATACTACTATAAACAGTAATTTAAATTTAAAAAATAATATAATGAGGTGTGTTTATTGGTAAACTTTCTAAACACAAACCAGAAACATGACATGACGAAAAAGCTTTACAAAAGAGACATCTGTCATTCATAACAAAATTAATTTATTTGTTTCACATATTATAATAATTATTAATTATAATTATTATATTCATTATAGATAATAGTAAATATATTAAAATATAATTTATTCAGGATCAAATATGTAGTTTAAGATGTGCTTTTGATACCGTTCAATAGATGTCAGCTGGGCGTTACTTTTTTATATACAAAAAGTCGTTAGATTTAAAAAAAATTGTCTAATGGATTTGATTTTACCAATTCAAGTTAACAGTTAAATTTTATATGTAAGTATATCGCAATGATATAGATTATATATATACATACATATATATCTTTATAAAATCGAATTTTCCTCCAACTCGAAAAAAATCCTAACCTTAAACTTGTTACATATATAAGTTTCTTGACAAACTACATGTTTTATCAGCAAACACTCGATTTCATACGGATTTTGAAATATGTTATAGTATTTAATCCTGTTAAGTGTTTCAACTACACGATTCTAGTTTTAATTCCTATAGAATAATAGTGGGATTCTAGTAGTTTGACCGTTTTAAGATAAAAGTTTAAGTAAATGAGTAAATATTTTAAATTTAGAATAAATATGTTTTTTTATTTTTGATTATTTTGAATTAATATCGAAATATTGAATTTTGATAAACAAAAAGTTTATTGTTAAAAACAAAGTAGCTTGTTAGTAGCAATTTTCATTTTTCCAAATGGAGATGACTCTGTTCCCATTGATCGTACGCGATCGATATTTCATATTGCACATGCGTATACAACATAATATGTTTTTTTTTTCATATGATAGTATGTATGTATTTGTGCGTATACATATTAAAAGTTTTTATGCGAAATATGAATTCAATGATATATTTATTTAATTATTAATTTATTTAATATGAATTCAATGATATATTTATTTAATTAATATGATATATTTAATTGATTTTATGCAAAAATATTTCAGGATCAAAATGTTAAATTCGTTATACTTTTCATTGAAATATTTCATTTTAAAAAAATGTTTACTTTCCATATATTTTGTATGAGTATTTACGTTTCTTCCTCTATTCAACCTCCTCTAACAAAGCTCTGTTTTTAATATTTAGGCTCTGTTATTTAGTCGGTTCTGGTTTTTTAAGTTATTGCTCAAGGGTTAGGTTGATTGAAAGTGGTCAGTTCGAATGATCAAACTTTGTACACCGAAATTACATAAATCTTAGAAAATCGAAGAAAATTTTTTTTTGAAAACGGGAACTAAAATCAACAAAAACTCTTCAACACAACAAACTAAACAATTTAAAAACAAAACATTTTAACATAAAAATTTAATTTCATACCAGGCAAACATAAAATTGAGGAACAAACATTCATAATTAATTTAGGCGCGAACGATAATACTTAAACTGCGGCAACGCTGCCGAAGGCCCCGATTAATTCAAAAACATTTCTCCAGTTTATAAGAGGAGTTGCATAATTTATTTGCAGCGTTGTCAGTCTTAGTATTATTGTTTCCGCCCAAATTAAATATGTATATTTTGTTCTTCAATACGTATTCTTTTCGCCTGGTATAAAATTGGATTTTAAGCTAATTTTTTTGTTATTTTTTATTTTGTTGAATGGAAGCTTTGTTGATTGAACCAATGTTGATTGAAGCTTTGTGACCGTATTACGCTCTCGTGAAAATCTTTATTTTGGCTATATAACTCAATGGTTAAGTTGATTGAAAGTGGTCAGTTCGAATATTTGTAGATCGAACGTATTTTTACCTAAATCATCGTTTTACTTATCAATTATGCATGAAATAAAATTATACGGAACGATCAAGAAAACCAAACTCGGTACCATTCGCTCCAAGGGAGTCAACTTAAATAATTTTAGAATGAAATATTTTTCTTTATTGTATTTATCTTGTTTTTTATAAAATTAAATTAATTCAATATTTATCATTATCGCCATTATTAACTCAAACAGATATCTCACTACCTTACATGGTCTCTGTTTTCAAGTGTTTCATCTCATATAAAAAGTATCGCTTACTTTGAACATTGCAATAATGCCTGAAAATAAAAGAACATTCATGATTGTCTTGTAAGAATTTTTATTTATTTATTTACACATACCATCGATCCTTTTTGAGCTGAAAAACTTTTGAGCTATGTGTATCGACTTTGAATCAACCTTGTAGCGTAAATTGGAACTATTGCCAATATTAGTCAAATTTGTGTGGCTCGGCTTAAGAAGTACTCAGTCTTTCAAAAACCAAACTTTTTTAAAACATGTTGCGTATATTATGACGTTTAAAGGACCTTCCTACCGGAAGGTATCCGCTCCGTTTCGTCTGTTTTAAATCCGTTCCTTTTCATCCTAAAATAATATTTAAAAAACTATATAAACAAATTGAATCCGGCCAACAAAATTGCAGTCGCACATCATGCTAACTATACAGATTTGCTCGTGTTGCAGCTGCAATCCGTGGCGTTCATAATAATGGGGATAGTGTATTCCCATATTTGTTTTATAGATAGATAAATTCTAATATTGCCAACCTACACTTAACCCTAGCTGAAAGACAAGAGCTACACCGTAAGAACAACTTTCTGGATAAGAGCGTACCCTTGGCAATGCAATATGAACGATCCTCTCGTAGTAATAAAGCAAAAAGTCAATTATAACAATGCTTCAATAAATGAAGATTGTTTCCTAACGGACTTAAACAGCATACAAGTTACTGTCATACATCATCTTGGGAAGAATTACTCCTCTGGCTGAGGAAATTGTCGATGACTACCATGGAGGAGTTCGTTCAAATCGGTCAGTCACTTGAATATTTAGGAATGACAAACAAATACGTAAATCTGTGTAGAATGACAGTAACGCAGTCACAACGCTGTGTTAAAGTTGAGAACAGGCTATCGAGAACTTTTGCAATCACTACTGGTGTTCGACAAGGAGATGCGCTGTCCCCGATACTTTTAAATCTCATGTTGGAATACATCCTTCGTAAAAGTGCAACACCTCAGGACAATATCTTATACCGACAATCCAATCGATTGGATTAAATGGCAACGGAGTGAAAGAGATACTTGATCCACTGGAACAGTGTTCAGCTTCCGTTGGTCTCAAAATCAACGAGTCCAAAACCTTATATCTGATCTCTGGTTTTCGAGATCAAGACGCAAGTGATTTCAGTAGTGGAAACCACACGTTTGAAGGAGTGATGAGATTTAAGTACCTTGGATCTCTCATTACTCACGATAATAGTGTGGGAGAGGGTATCAAGGCCTACCTGGCCGCTGGCAATCAGGCTTTGTATCCTCTACGTCCACTGCTGAAATCAAAATATCTTGCAATGCGGATAAGCTGAAACTGTACAGAGTGTTGATCAGACCCGTTGTCATGTATGGATGTGAGAGTTGGACCTTGATGGATGAGTACGAAAGATGGCTTCTAACATTCGAGAGAAGAATCATGCGTGTGATATATGGCCCCAAAACGCGACGTCGATAGCACATATCCAGTTCTGTTCAATCACGAGATCAAGAATTTAATGCAATTTCCTGATATTGTGCATGAAATCAAAGGACAGCGAGTACGCTGGCTCGGTCACGTTCTGCGTGCTGATCCGAACCAAATGATACAGCGATCTTTGAAGGGAGAGCCGCCTTTTGGTAGGCGAAGAGGTCGCTGTCGGCGACGATAGTTCCACAGCGTAGAGAGCAACCTGGCATCTTCTGGTTGCTTGCAACAGTATGAAGACCTAGCTCGTGATCGAAACCGATGGAGTCAGATTGTTGACACGGTACGGTCCAAGAATGTCCTGTAAAAACCGTAAAAAAAATACGTACTCAACAATAATGTAAAAAATGGTTCGATAAAAATTCCACAATTATTATTTATTATTAAAGTTGGTTGGAACCCTATTAGGTTCCACACTCAATGCCACAAAGGGCCCATGGTGTAAACCTAGGATTTTATCAAAGCGCACAGACGCGTTCCGCAATCTTAGCAAACTGAAGCAGTTTGAACCAGGGCAGAGAAGACAGTAGATTTACAGGAATATACCTGCAGCTAAGCACAAGAGATCTCATGCGGTCGAAAGCTGGGCAACTGCTGATGAAGTGTAAACTATCGTCAACATCTTCCAGACATTCGTCGCATAAGGCATCACTGACCAGTACCATGCGATGAAGGTGGCTTTTGAAACGGCCATGGCCAGTAAGTATAGAGACTAAAATTCTCAAGTTGTGCTTTTTCAATGAAAGAACGTAATTTGTCAGGTTAGAGTTAATCCCTCTGACAAAGTATTTCGCCTTACGACAAGTAGCGGTAGCTGACCACGTCCGCTTTAGATTCGATAGGGTAACTGTTTTAATTGTTTTTTTTTCACTATATAAGTAGGAAAAGGCGCAGCTGGTTCAGGACCTACGAAATATAGGTGAGAACCAGTTTTAGCCGAACAGTCTGCAATTTCGTTGCTCTCAATGTCACAATGGGCAGGAACCCGTTACCCTGTTGTTACGACCAAGGAGATTTAGAAATTTCTTACAATCCAGTACCAGTTTAGAGCTGGTTAGAGGGTTGTTCAAGGAGTTAAGGACAGTTTACTATCCGTACAAAATATAATCTCTTTGTCGTCGGCCATGAGATTAAAAGCTGACATCACGCAGTGAGTAATCGCAATTAATTCCGCTTGATGAATAGTACAGTAGATTCCCAGACTTCCAGAGATTCTCAGATCATGCGAAGGACAGTAGTAACCAAAGCCCGTGCCCTGTTCAGTGACAGAGCCTTCTGAAAAGAATACAAGCGATTCGGATATCTGTTTGAGAACCACATATCCCTGGATGAATGAAACACCTCAAATGATCTATGGAAATTAAAGACAGGCAGAAGCCTATCAGTTACCAAGCCAAGTTAAATTCATTAAGAATAGATCTATGGTCTGAAATAGTGCCGAGAGCATTCCACGCCCCAACACTCCTCAAGCAAAAGGCAGTCGAACAAGCTGTACCTAAAATGAAGGATTGTAACTGGGGTAGGGAGAGAATTAGCTCCACAGCTAGGAGCGGAGTTGAAGCCATGGCTCCAGTTACAGCCCGACAAGCGAAGTTTTGTAAACAATTGAGTTTAACAGTTAAAGATTTAACTTTAACCACTGGCCACCAAACAACAGATGCATAAGTTAGCATTGGTAGAACCAGTGATTTGTAGATAAAATATAACATTTTGTGGGATAATCCCCAAGAATTACGAAAAGCTCTGCGGCATTGCCAAAAAATAGCAGTGGCTTTTTGTAGTTTAAAGTCCTTATATACTTCCAAAAAAGTTTGTTATCCAGAAAAACTCCAAGGTGTTTGACGTAGGCTGAGCTATTAACCTTACAACCGAAAAGTGATGGTACAGAAAAAGCTGCAGTATTCCTAAGCCTTGTAAATATAACCAAGTCGGTCTATGATGGGTTCACATGTAAACCCTTAACCAGGCACCACTGTTCTATAATGAGAAGAGCGTGCTGAGTTAAATCTGATAAGACATTCAGATACTTGCCTGAAACTGTCAGAACCAGATCATCAGCATAACTTTGGGCGACTAACCCGGAATCACGAAGATTCACAAGAAGCTCGTCAATGACCAGAAGCCACAGCAGGGGTGAAAGCACACCTCACTGCGGGCATCCTCTGGAAGCCTTGACTGAAATAAAGGTATCCTCAACCTCGCAAATCACTATACGAGATTCAAGCATACGTTCAATCCATCTGATGATGTTGGGTTCGATACCAAAATCAGTACATGCGTTCGTGATCGAGACGAATGTAGTATTATCAAACGCTCCTGCAATATCCAGAAAAGTGCCCACAAGAAACTCGTTGCTAACTCGTATCTCTCAATCCTAGTTACGAGTTCATGTTAGGCAGTCTCACAGGATTTGTCAACTCTGTAAGCATGTTCTAAAGATTTCAGAAAGGTTGATGACAGACAAATAGGCCGAAACGAGTTGGGGTCGGTGTAGTCCGACTTGCCAATTTTAGGAATAAAAATTACTTTACTTCTACTCCAGGATTGTGGAACAGAACTAAAAGCGATACATGCCTGGAACCACATACCAGATGAAGTTCATCGTCATGTAATACATCGTCAGGACCGGTAGATTTGAAGGGTTCGAAAAAGAACACGTTCCAAGGTAGGACCTCATAATTGATTAATCTACAGGCTAAGTCCCAATTGGGACGTACATCCAAATTGTTAATGACTACACCAGAATTGTCGGGAGTAATGGTTTTACATCCCGGGAAATGGGTAGTGAGAAGTAAATCACCTACTTCCTTTTTCGAGGAAGTAAGCTTGCCATTAGGTAGACGAAGTGAATCAAGTCTACAGATATTATTTCTGCTCAGTGACTTGTTAAGTCTATCTACAGCAGGTAAGCTATCAATCTCCTCACAGAAGAATACCCAGGCAGATCTTTTCGATGCTCTTAGTTCTTTTTTGTACACTTTTTGTGCAGCTAGGAAGCTGTCCCAATCAGACTGAAGATTAGATCTTCTTGCCTTATTATTCAGCTTTCTTGTAGTCTTCCTTAACTTTTTTAGAGTCGAGCACCAGAAAGGTTTATTCTGAGTTTTTTGGTTCGAAACAAGTGGACACGAAGTCTCAAACGCTGTTGTAATAGCTTAAGACATACCAGAAGCCTGCAATTCTAAGACCACAGACGAACAAATCTTCAATTCTTTTAAGATAAATATTAAAATAAACCTGTGATCGGAGGTGAGAATATCATTCGTCACTCTCCAGTTTAAAATAAATTTAGTGAAGGACATGAAGCACAAACTATTGTCAATTAGTTCTTAACCATGCGGGCAGAGTTAACAAAAGTTGGTTCACATCCAACATTGAGGATATCCAACTCAGATGAACTTAAGTAGCTTAACTACTTCCTCACAGAGAGTGATATGCATTAGCATCACAACCAGCTATCAGAGGAACATTTTTAGCCTTACACCAGCTTACTAGGTATGTAAATTCCTCAGAAGGAGGTAGAGTAGTGGAATCGTAAGGAAAATAAACTGAACTACACTCTTCAATGAGAGATGCATTAATATTCTTCGAGATGCATATGCACGATCTAGTTCTCGTGGTAGAACTCTTGTACATAATTCTGCCACCGGGGGTGTTTAGTCCAGAAACCAAACCATCAAGGAGGTAAGGTTCTTGAACTAAACATAAATTCCGCAATACAAAAAATGTTAAGGTTCAATGCAAGAATACTGCGGACATGAGACAAGTCAAATGTGATTAAAATCGTTATTCACAACTGTGCAAACTAGCAAAAGTTGTACCACCGAAACATGTAAATTTGACATTAATAGCACCGATTCAGCTATATAATGCGAAGTTGCCAAACAACTGCAGACTGTTAGAAATCAGGCGACAGGCTTCATCGGACAAATCAGCACAAATATCAAATCGTAAAATACAACGTGTGAATAGCACGTACAGTATAGTTGATATGCATCACCAAGGTTATGGAAAATGGAAAATATGAACGATTCGCAATTTTATAAATGTAAATGAATGGGAGAGCAATCAACAATTTTTAATCAGATACAAATACCGGATTCTGATACCGAATGAAAAGTTCTCGATAGCCTGTTCTTAACTTTAACGTTGGACTTTATTGAGTCTCAAATATTGTGTATTAGGACAGCGTTAAAGAAAAATGTAAACATTTTCACTCCATGTGTCGGGTTGGCTTAGTCAAAACTTGATTAAGCCAACAGATGACTACAGAAATAATCTACAAAGATGTCCCAATCGAGAGCTAGGGAAGCTAGACCATACGGTTCAAATTCGTTGGTATCAAAACATAATTTTTAAATGAATTTTTTATAGGAAGCCGAAAATATACGAACTGTTCCACCAGAGATGAAGTCTAGATAAATCGAAAATCAGCACAAATCTCAGCTCGCAATATACAACGAGTGAATAGCACATGCAGTATATGCATATCAAACCAAGGTTATTGAAAATGGAAAATATGAACGATTCGCAATTTTGTAAATGTAAATGAAATGCGAGAGCAGTCAATAATTTTTAATCAGATACAAGCAATAATTTTGCAAACTTTGAATTAATCACTAACTAGACCATTTCAATAATAATATCACAATAACCGACATGACGTCCTAAAATTACCTAAATCAAGTACAATGAACTCGTGTGTTAGGGGATACCTTATAGGGGTGGCCAATGTTGGCATAGGAGCTGGATTTTCGCAAAATCTTTATTGATTTGCTCAAATGACACAATTTGTTGATAATCTGTCTGCAATTCAAATTTACAAGGGGCAATGTTTTGTACATTCAAACAAAATTACTAGTTAGACATTGATCGAACAAACGATTAAGTTACAAATTACAAAACAAAACAAAAAGATTATTTATAGTTTTAAATTGCAACTACTTATATAGTTTTTGAATCTTTGAACTCTGATAGTTATTATCGCGGCCCAATTTGTAATACAACGTCGCTGACTTTTTACAGTGCGCCATAAAAAATGAATCTGTGTCGTCAAATTGAAACATTCTTAAGCTGTGATTCATAATTTTTGTAGTACGAAAAATGTGTACGAATATTTTTTACGATCACTGTACAATATATAATTTTACTAAACATTTTTTTGTCGTTCAGCATTTCATATTATTTGTAATTGAATCGAATAAATTGAAAATGGAAAAATTTGTAATTTTGGAAGCTCATCAAAAAATATATACCGAGGGAATTTTTACACGAGTTCCGATGCTGATTGCAAAATGAAAACTCGGCGATTTTGATTTGCAATAAAAACTCTGGCGATCGATTGAATTGCTATCAGTTACTGTTTGGTATCATTTGGAGTACATTCGAGTTATTGGTAAATATATATTGAAAGCTGACGGATTAGAAACAATGTTTCATAAAGTATTTTTGAGCTTCATAGGTTCGTCTTAATTGTTTAAATTCACAATAAATGTATAAGTTCTAATCTTAAAAATTTAATTTACAGCTCTCGGACTATGGGGACCATTACTTGCTTGGCAACCACACCACCAGTATACATATGAAGTAAAAACTAGAACCGTCACCTCATACGAATGGTTGAAGCGTCAATATTCTGGAGTTCAAACAAGAGCCACTCTCGTTGTTAAATCGGTTAACGGCGATGAATTGGTGGCTCAACTACAGCGTCCCGAACAAGCTCAGTTCCATTGTGAATTGGACAGTTGGGATGCGGAAATTCCAAAACGCGAATTAAAATATGAACCAATGAAACTTAGCCAACGGCCATTTGTAATCCAATTGAGAAATAATGTTGTCAGATCGTTGGGATTTGATAAATCAGTTACAAACGAGGAATTGAATCAAATCAAGGGTATCGTTAGCCAGATTCAACTAGATACACAAGCTAGAAACAAAATCAACAGCAAATACAATTTATTGCCAAACAATAATAGTGTAAATGCTGTTTACAAAACAATGGAGGAGACCGTTTCAGGAGAATGCGAAATTCAATACGATATACAAAAACTATCACCACAAATGGCTGAACAATACTCAGATTTCATTTCAATGCCACAATTGAATGGTGGTCAAAACTACTATGAAATTGTCAAAACCAAGAACTACTCGAGTTGTAAACAAAATTTGGGATATCACTTTGGAATTGATGGAATGAATGACTGGAAACCAAACACAAATCAAATGGGTGATTTCTTTTCGGTAAGTTAATTCATCATATATTCAATTGACTGTCAAAAATTTAACCATTTTACATTTATTGCAGAAATCGGGAATCAGTCGGGTATATATTTCGGGATCATTAAAAAATTATACAATTCAAACATCGGAAACCGTCAACCGTGTCGCTATTAGTCCAAATTTCTTGGATAACAATCAAAAGGCAATGGTTGTGAGTCAAGTCAATTTGACGTTGTCATCAGTACAACACTTTACTGGTGATGCACATGGTCCAGTCGATCCAGTTTCAGTTAAATCACTTGTTTACCGTTATAATTTACCATCTGACAAAAACAATGATATCCGTCAAAATGAAAGCT
Organism: Tipula lateralis; assembly: GCA_963932295.1. Taxonomy (NCBI): domain Eukaryota; kingdom Metazoa; phylum Arthropoda; class Insecta; order Diptera; family Tipulidae; genus Tipula; species Tipula lateralis. The sequence continues at coordinate 35,913,271 of OZ010739.1, read as the reverse complement.
CATCATCTTCATCATCTTCATCATCTTCGTCGTCAGATTCTTCATCTGACTCATCCAGTTCAAGCGATTCTTCTGATTCATCGTCGTCATCGTCATCGTCATCTGAATCTCAGGAACAAAAACATCAAAACAAAAAATCAACAAAGCGTATGAACAAAAATGAATCCAATGAAGAAAATCAAAAAGTAAATCGTCAAGGAAAATCGCGAGTGCGCCGTAGTGTACTTAAAGGCAACCAATTGTTTAGTGGAAAGCAAGAAAAGAAAACAAACTTGGGTAAACGAAATAATGATAATCTATCATCATCTTCATCATCATCATCTGACTCCTCATCATCGTCCGATTCATCCGATTCTTCCGATTCATCCGATTCATCCGATTCTTCATCATCGTCGTCGTCATCATCGTCGTCGTCTTCATCGTCGTCGTCATCATCGTCGTCAGATTCATCGTCATCGTCGTCAGATTCATCCGACTACGATTATTCCGAATACGTTCAACCAAAACCATCAATGAACAAAGCACCTGAATCACCATTACAACCAATGTATGTAGGATACAAGGGAGCATCAATTCAATACTCGAACAAAATCGATGCCGTTCGTCGCACATTAAAACTTTGCGAAGACATCGCTCGTGATCTTCAAGAACCAAATAAAATCCAAAAACGTAATACCCTCGAAAAATTCAACATTTTGACAAAAATGATCCGCACAATGGATACCGTCCAGATTAATAAAGTGGCTCAACAAATCTACTCACCACATGCCAATGGTAATCCAAGTGATCAAAAAATGAATGAACGCAACGTAGCATGGAAAACATTCCGTGATGCAGTCGCTCAAGCAGGCACCGGTCCAGCATTCAGTTTAATCAAAAAATGGATCAACAATCGTCAAATTGAAGGAGAGGAAGCTGAACAAATTGTTGCTACACTACCAACCACAATGCGATATCCAACACACGAAGTAATGAAAGAATTTTTATCGCTCGCCACAAATTCGCATGTTAAACAGCAACGGGGATTGAATGCAACCACTTTATATGCTTTGACCGATTTGCTTTATCGATCACAAGTCAACGAAGATGGAGCCAAAATCTACTATCCAGTACATAGTTTTGGACCATTCGGTTCACGAAACAGTTCAGCTGTTATTCGTGATGTGATTACATACATCAACCAAGAATTGAAACGAGCTGTCGAACAAAACGATCGATACAAGATTCTAGTGTTCATTCGTGCACTTGGAAATTTGGGACATCCACAAATTTTAAACGTATTCGAAGAATATCTTGAAAATCCAGGAAAATTAACCAAATTCGAGAGATTGTCGATTGTAATTGGACTAGATAAATTGGTTCGTACCTATCCAAAATTGGCACAATCCGTTTTATATAGAATCTATCAAAATGTCAACGAAGATCATGAGCTACGATGTGCTGCCGTGTTTTTGTTAATGAAAACAACTCCATCATCGTCAATCTTACAACGTATGGCACAAATGACACAAGATGAAAATGAAAATCCACATGTTCAATCAGCTGTTGCAACTGCAATCCGATCGGCCGCCGAATTACAACATCCATATTACAAAAATTTGGCATCCAATGCTAAAGCCGCCGTACACATTTTGGACGAGAACAATCAACCTGAATACGGAATTCAATACTCGAGAATGGAATTACGTGATTATTTAGTTAATGAAATGGATTTGGCCTACAAACAACAATTAAGCTATATTGTCAGCCAAGACAGTGTATGGCCAACAGCTTTGTTTTATGATGTGTATGGTGACATGGCTGGATACAAATCACAATATAATTGTTTCCATGCAATGGTTTCATCTGTCGATCATCTATTTAATATGCTTGGAAATTTCAACAATGATGACAGCGACAATATCAACGGAGGTAGCAATCATTCAAAGAAACAACATAAACAATCGAATGCTGAACAATCTCCATGGAGCATTGAACGTTTGGCTAAACTCATTAATATTCAACAAAATAATAATCGAAACGATGGCGATGACGATAACGAACAACTTCAAGGATCAATTTTGTTGTCTGCTCTGGGAACAAAACGTTATTTCTCATTCGATCAACAAACTTTAGAAAACATCCAAGAACAACTGCAAGAAGCGTCAGGTGCCTTACGTCACAGTACAAATTTCAACTACACAAAACTCTACAACCAACAACAAATCACTCTAGGATTCCCAATGGAGGCTGGCAACGTATTCAGTTATTCATTGAAAGTACCAACACTCGTTCAAATCGGAGGAAACGTAAAGGTTCGTAACGATGAAAATAACAATGACAATCATCAATCACACCATGGACAGGATGATAATCAACAATACTCACTTAAAGATTACAATGTTTCGGCTCAAATTCATATCGTTTATTCAGCAATGATTGATGCTCAAGTAGGATTCATGACATTGGGTGATCATCAACGATACATCGCTGGTACACAAAAGAAATTCCAATTGAATTTACCACTCAATGTTGAATTCAACACACGACGTGGACACGCCAATCAATGGAACGTAACAATTAGTGCAATGAACACTCAAGATAGCACAAACATTTTGCAGTTGGGTAATTGGCCATATACTGCTCGCAAGGATATCCTAGACACCGACCCAATCGCTGAAGTTGGTGATGTCAAATTGATTCAAGTCAACGATCGTCAACAAATGGATCAGGAGTTCGGCAAAAAGAGCACTGGCATGCAATTCCGTTTCCGAGGAGATACCGAATTATATGCACCAAGTGGTGATTCAATGAATCAAGCAGCTTATAAAATATACGAGCGATTACAACAACACGACTATATATCTGCATTACTATTCGCTGGAGTATCACAAACCAACGAATACTATTGTTACAATTTGACATATGATGGTTCCCGCTCAAATTCACATGCCATGACAATCACTGTGAATGTACAATCACAAACATCATCCGGAGCTGCATCAAAAACCCATGCACGACCAACTACATCGAATGATGATGGTTCAAATAATATGGCAATCCCAACAACATCCAATGCTCAACAGAGACGAGATGAATTCCTTCAAAATGCTCGAAATGGAATTCGAAGTGCGGACGCAGGTGTTATCGAAATTTCGGCCAAATTCACAGAACATCCAAGAATTGCCGCCAAGAAGGGATCAGCACCAAACACAAATGCACGATATGTTGCTATAATTGCACAAGCCGATAGTGTCGCTGATTCAAAATCGAAAACATTATTCTATTTCCATAAACAATCAGACGAAAAACAAAATTATGAAGTGTGCGCCACTGTTTCAAGTAAATATCCAAGTGTTCCACAAGTGAACTTCCAAGAAGCATTGAAATTCGATCCAACATCATCTCTTAATGTCCAAGTAAATTATGGTGAGAGCTGCTCGAATGGCAATCAAATCTCAATTCAAGGCAAAATGCAACGATCAAATGAACGCCGTCAGTACATCAAACGATCAGATTTGGGACAATTGTGCCAATCACAAATACAAAATGGTGACTATCATCTCTCAGCCTGTCAAAATGTTACCCATCAGGCTTCCATTTTGGATCAATACAATTTCAAAGTACAATTCGGCAAAATACCAAAACAACTCGAACAAGTTGTTCAAAATGTATACTCGTGGTGTCGTCAAAACCAATATCCATATGTAAGTGAAAACTTACAATCCGGTAAATCAGGATACTTGGAGGTAGTCGCGAACTTCTCATCAGACTTACATGTTGCTCAAGTAAAAATCAATGCACCACAATTGCGTACTGTTTTCAATAATATTCCAACCAATGAATGGACTCGTGCCATATTTGCAATTCATCCAAATAATGACTGGGATGAACGTATAGCAATGTATGCATATAACCAGGAAGAAGCACAACGTAAGTGATTTTTAAAAATTTTAAATTCAAAAATATTTTGACTTATTTTTTTTTTTTTTTGTTGTTATTTTCAGCTTCCTGTGTTGTCGATCGTCACTACATCAATACATTCGATAACAGTACATACAATCTTCCACAGAACTTCAAAGATGGTTGGAATATGGTGCTTATGACCCAAAACTCACAGTCATATGGACAACAATCACGAAAGAATTTTAATAATCCTCGTGTTGCTATTCTCACCCGTAACTTACCGACACAAGACGGTAAACAAAAACGCGAAATGCAAATTATTTACGAACAACAAGACGACGATGATTTGGTTGTTTATATAAAACCATCCTCGTCTCAAAGCCAAGTGATGATTTCAATCAATAATCAAAAGCCATTTGAATTTGCATCCAAAGACGGTTTGCTAAAATTATATTCAAACGGTGATACCAACCGAAACCCCAGAGCCGTTAACGATGAGGAACATATTCTCGAAGTAATGATAATAAATGAAGAAGATTTAATGATCGATTTCAATACCTTAGGAATGGGAGTTGTCTTGAATTTGAATTTTGGACAATTGAGAACGTCCCTTTCAAATGAGTACCGCGGTAGAATCAGCGGTATTTGTGGTACATTTACCGGTAATCCAAATGATGATTTCATTACACCAGACAACTGTTTGGCACAAAGTTCAGAAGATTTCATTGCCAGCTATGCCTTGACTAAAGATGGTCGTAAATTGAATGAAGGTAAAAATTATGGTCGTCAAGGACAATGCCACTCGCTTCAACAAAAACGCAACTGGTACGACATCTACTCTAGCAAGAAGAACTCAAAAATAAATTATCAAAGACAAGATTCATCTTCATCATCAGATAGTTCATCGTCCGATAGCTCATCTTCATCCTCTTCTTCCGATAGCTCATCGTCGTCTGACAGCTCGTCATCATCCGATAGTTCATCTTCCTCTTCATCATCATCATCATCATCATCTGAATCAAACGAGAAACAAGGACAAAAATGCACTCAAACCAAAAATCAAACGTATGTCAAACAACAAAATGGTAAAATATGCTTCAGCATGCGCCCATTGCCAAAATGTAAATCAAATTGCAAACCTCATGGCACCATCGAAAAATTCATCGATGTTTACTGCATGGATGAGAACAATTCACATGCTAAATCATTGAAAGCTGAAGTTAGCCAAGGTAAGAATCCAAACACCAAAACTTGGAAACCAACCCAAACTATCAAATTCAATGTGCCAAAAGCATGTCAGGCTTAAGCTGTTGTGAGATACCAAATGGAATTTTATTATGGACCAACCACACACCAATTATAAAGGACTTTCGAATATTTTTATGTATTTTGTTATGTTTTAGTATGTAGATATTTATTTATTTTTTTAATTGCACCAAACCAATAATACAAAAAATAAAAGCAATTTTCTTCATGTAAGAAAACTGAAAATTTACTTCTCTGTTTTAATTGCAACTTAGAAAACCCGTCTTCGAAGATTGTCTCTTAAAGAGTTGTTCACCTGTAATTTTGGTTTTGACAAGTTTGGACTAGCCCTTGGATACCAGACATCGTTCGGTTGGAACTAGACCAAGCTGAATATACCGAGTTATCTTTTTCCAATAATCTTGAACCCTAAATGGGAAAAAATAGGAATCCACTGCATGCTACAGAGATCTCTAAAAAATCAGCTTATTGAAATTCATTGATCACAGTTGTTAACTGGAATCATTGGTTGAGGATGATTGAGATCACGCATTTAACAAACTCACAAATAATCAACCTCTTACAAAAAATGTTGGTTATCACATTCGGATTCACTTTGATAACAACCAAAGTGCTTCCACAAGTAGCTTGTCAAAAGAGAACCACATGACTCGAACACCATGCAATGAGTATCAAATAATAACCAAATAGGAAAATAGCAAACAATAAGAACTTTCCAATCGATTTTTTTTTTGTCGGTATTTACAGGCCATTGTTGGCCCGTACCGTGTCAACAATCTGACTCCAACGGTTTCGATCACGAGCCAGCTCTTCAAACCATTGTAGACAGTTTACAGATGCCAGATTGCTCGCTCTCTACGCCGTGGAGCCATCGTCGCCGACAGCGACCTCTTCGCCTACCGAAAGGCGGTTCTCCCTTTAAAGATCGCTGTATCATTCGTTTCGGATCAGCACGCAGAACGTGACCGAGCCAGCGTACTCGCTGTCCTTTGATTTCATGCACGATATCAGGAATTTGCATTAAATTCCTGATCTCGTGATTGAAAAGAACTCGGTATGTGCCATCGACGTCGCGTTTTGGGCCATATATCACACGCATGATTCTTCTCTCGAATGTTAGAAACCATCTTTCGTACTCATCCGTCAAGGTCCAACTCTCACATCCATACATGACAACGGGTCTGATCAACACTCTGTACAGTTTCAGCTTATCCGTATTTGCAAGATATTTTGATTTCAGCAGTGGACGTAGAGAATACAAAGCCCGATTGCCAGCAGCAAGGTGAACCTTGATATCCTCTCCCACACTATTATCGTGAGTAATGAGAGATCCAAGATACTTGAATCTCATCACTCCTGCAAACATGTGGTTTCCACTACTGAAATTCGCAAAGTGTATTTCAAAGTGATCGGACGTCAAAATTAAATACAAATAAAATAATATAAAATTTATTCTAAATAAAATTGTAAAATTAATTGAAAAGTTGTTTGAAAAGTATTGAAATAATATAAAGCTTTAATTGAAATTAAATAGTTTATTATAAATTACAAATTATCAAAAATTAAAATTAATAGTTGATTAACAATTTCGCGCCAATTTGTTCCTTCTGTTGTCAAAGTATGCCTGTGCTGTGTGTTTCATGTACCAAAAATATAACAGTGGAAAGATTTCCAGGGCTTAAATGCAGTACATGCATGAAACCTTTTCACATAAAGTGTGTTGGAGTTTCGGACGAACTGGTAAAAAGCATAAATGCCGGCTCTGCTTCATGGTTATGTCTATCATGTCGTAGTTCATCAACAAGACGGTCGGTCATCGATTATAGTGAGTCGGTTTCTCCGGTAACTACTGCGGATCCAACTTTGCATGATGTCATGGCTGCTCTAACAAGTATGCAAAATAAGTTTGTTGCCTTGGAGAGTTCGTTACAATTCATGAGCAATACCATAGAAGAACTTAATAATCAAGTGCGCCTGCTAACTAATGAAAATTCGGTCCTTAAATCGAAAATAATTGATATGGAACGAGATCATGATGAATATACAAGTAAACTCAGTTTGCTGGAAGCAAACGCTGACATTAAAAACCAAATGAATATTGCAAACAATATTATCGTGTGTGGATTTCCCGTTGATGCCGACATACATGAGTCATTCATCGCCATAACTGGTAAGCTTGGAGAGAATATTTCAAGCGATGATATAGTTTCCATCGAAAAAATTAAACACAAGAAAGATGTTCAAAATGCTTTTAAAGATGCCTTTATTGTAAAGTTAACAACAATTGAATTAAAAAACAATATCCTAAACAATTTTCGGAAAAAGAAATCGCTGTTCTTGGATGAAATCGACGCCAGATATGGTAAGCTCCGAATTATTTTGCTGCACCAATTTACACCATTCCAAAGTAGGCTCTACAATGAAACAAAAAAATTTAAAACGACACACAATTACCGATTTCTTTGGTGTGTTAATAATAAAATATTACTTCGCAATCAACCTGATTCTAACGCACATCATATCAGGACATTTGGAGATCTTACCCGCTTACAGAAGTGTGTTTCAACTGCGGATTCATCAACTCACATATTTCATCAATAGCAATAGCAGACACTCGGAGCCAATGATGGTGTATATGTTCCTAGAATTGTTAAGTAATTGTTTTTTGTTACACTTTATTATTATAGTTAGAATACTTATCTGTACGTCAAATAATATTTTATTTTCACAATTAGTAATACTTTTATACTTATTGTTATTGTTTACTAATAGTGACACTTTGACATTTCATAATTTTTTATTGTTTTATAGATTTATAATAATTGTTCTAAAACCTTATAAATGTTGCTTTGGGTATAATATATTGGTTGAATTACACTACAATATTTTTTTCTGTGGTGATGATTTTATTAATTTAGTTATGAGGGGTGAATTTATTTTGTTTATTATTCATAGTTACTTTATTAAATTTTCTTATTTTTGGATTATTATTATTATTTTAAATGTGCGACCGATCTAAAGGCTTTAATATCGTTTATCAAAATATACGTAGTATGAGGAAAAATTTGGATAAACTGCTTGCATATTTAGATTCCGGATATTTCCGGCCTTGTATAATTGGCTTGTCTGAAATTTGGATCTACGATAAGGAAATCGCGAACTATAGTCTAATGGGATATGATTTATTTACATCTTGTCTAAATGATAAACGCTCTGGTGGAGTAGCGGTGTATACTAGTAGCAGTTTAAATTGCAAGCAATTTACTATAAATTTTGAAACATTTAATGCTGTTGGTTTAACCTTTGCCATACGCTCCAAGTTAGTTTGTGTTGTGTGTTTATATCGGTTAGGTTACACTAATGCTTCTAGCTTTATTGAGGAATTCACTATACGCTCTTCACTAAGATTTAACATATCCCAACCTAATTATTATGGGTGACTTTAACATAGATTTTCTAAAACCTAGCTCACTTCTGGATAAACTTTTGCTTGCACTATCAGAATATGGGTTGGATTATATTTCTGAACCAACCAGAATTACAGACAACACAGCTTCATGTATTGACAACGTTTTGTGTAGATTCGATCAAAGGTACTTTAAACAAGTTTTCCATAAAGTATTGGATCTAAAAATATCAGATCATTGTTTAATTGAAACCAAATTATCAGACGTACAGTTTAAAAACAAATCAACTCCTAAAAGCCAAACTAAAGTAATTATTGATTATAATAAATTACAGGAATTACTTTTGTATGAGAGTTGGGTTGATGTTTATCATTTGCAAGATGCTTCTAAGGCATTTGATAATTTTATTGATATTTTTAATGGTCATTTAGTTAAATGCACTAACACAAAATCTTTTGGTAAACAGTCAATAAAGATAAAGCCGTGGATGACTGATAATTTATTGCGACTGGTGCGTAAAAGAAATAAGATCTGTCTGCTTGCCAAAAAGCATGTTAATAATAATAGACTTAATCAATATAGCCGAACCTTATGTGATACTGTGAATATAGAAATCGAAAAAACCAAAAATAAATTTTATTCAACAAAATTTATCAACAATGGGAATAATGCTCGCAAGAACTGGAGAACGGTCGATGAAATTGTAATGGGACGTTCAGATTCAGCTGAAATAAAAGAAATTACAAATCAAACTGGTCAATTAATTTCAGAGTCAGGACAAATATCCAATGAGTTCAACGATTTTTTCACTCATGTTGGAGACTCAAACATCACAACTGTTTCTATGAGTTCAGTTGATACAAATCATATGATCTCTCAGAATTATAATTCAGTCAATAGTTTAGTTTTATCGGAGATTTCGGCTACAGAACTGCTCTACATAATTCGTTCTCTAAAAAACAAATGTTCTCCAGGTTTGGATGGTATCTCGAATACTGTTGTAAAAAAAATGGCGTTCTTTCTAGTAGATGTCCTAGTTTTTATTTTTAATCTAAGCTTGGAAACTGGAGTGTTTCCTCTATCATTAAAGAGAGCTATAGTTGTTCCAATATTTAAAAAGGGTGACAAAACATATCTTAATAATTACCGCCCAATATCACTACTTTCTGTTTTTTCTAAGTTGTTCGAAAAAGCGATTAAGTGTAGGATTGTTTCCTTTTTAAATAAAATAGATTTGCTGTCGCCTCTACAATATGGGTTTAGAAAAAATAGAAATACAGAACAAGCATTATTGGAATTTTTGGATCAGATAACTTGTCATATTGATAAAGGTCTCAAAGTATCAGCTCTGTTTGTCGATCTAACCAAAGCCTTTGACAGAGTTCAACACAATATCCTTCTCAAGAAGCTATATTGCTGTGGTTTCAGAGGTACAACGCATAAATGGTGACAATCGTATTTAACTGGACGAGTCCAAATAGTACGAATAAATCAGCATCTAAGTGATGAGTTACCTAATAACGTAGGGGTTCCACAAGGTTCTGTATTAGGACCTTTACTGTTCTTAATTTATGTAAATGGAATATTTCATCAATCATTTCATGGGTCTCCTACTGCGTTTGCCGACGATTTTTCATTTACATACGCTAGTAGCAGCAGACAGGAAAATCTCAATCACATAGAGAATGATCTAAATACCTTATCAGTATGGTTAAAGGTTCATAACTTTGTTTTGAGCCAGAAAACTAAGCTACTGCATTTTCGAGAAACCCTTTCAATGTCTCTACAAGTAACGTATCATACTTTTGAATGTAGTAGAAATATACCATGCACTGATAGTTGCTTTATAGTTAATTCAGTCAATGAATTTCGATACTTAGGTGTCCTTCTTGACAGAGACTTGAATTGGAAATCGCATATTCAAGGACTAAAAAATAGATTACTATTGGTCTCTAGAAAATTATATGTACTACGTCGATATTGTCCACAAAATTTACTGAGGATCATATACTTTGCCTTAGCTGACTCAATTATGCAATATGGTCTATCATGTTGGGGTAGTGCATGTAAATCTATATTACATCCTATATACGTAAGGCAAAAACAATTATTAAGAATTATCTGCTTCAAACCATCATACTCACCTTCGTGGCCTATATTTGAAAGTCTAACTATACTACCGCTACGACATATTTATGTTTTCAAAGTTTTAAGAATATTTTTTGTTAAAAGTGGAAATAATTTTGTGACTCACACAGGTCATAACCTACGAACAAATCAACTATACAAAAAGCAAATCCCAAAGTTTAACCTCGATCTGCGTAAAAAGTTTTTTACTATCGCTTCGCCATTAATTTATAATAATTTACCATTAGACATAAGAAAGTGCAGTAGCTTTTCCAATTTTTCAAAAACTTTAAAACAATGGCTACACCAAACGAAAGATATCAACCACCTCTTTTTCTTATTGAATTAATAATTTCACAATGTAATTAAAAAATGTGTAATGGGTGCAAAGAGTACTTTATAAGGTGTTAGACAATTTTATTTTCTAAAATTTTTATTATTTTTTATTTAAATATAACTATTTATAAATCACTTATTTTAAATTTTATATAAATTAAATTAATAAATATATATATTTTCTACTTTGTAATCAGTGAATCAGTCACGTGATCTATATGATCCAATGGTTCACTTATCTTACCACTATTATTGTTATGTTAATATTATTGTATATATCTGTTATTAAATAAAGCTGGTAATGAATATAAAAAAAAAAAAAAAAAAAAAAAAAATCAATTGTGTCTTGGTCTCGAAAACCAGAAATCAGATATTTGGTTTTGGACTCATTGATTTTGAGACCAACGGAAGCTGAAAACTGTTCCAGTGGATCAAGTATCTCATTCACTCCGTTGCCATTTAATCCAATCACACAGATATCATCTGCATATGCCAGAAGTTGATTGGATTGACGGAATAAGATGTTGTCCTGAGGTGTTTCACTTTTACGAAGGATGTATTCCAACATGAGATTAAAAAGTATCGGGGACAGCGCTTCTCCTTGTCGAACACCGGAATTGATTGCAAAAATTCTCGATAGCCTGTTCTCAACTTTGACACAGCATTGTGACTGCGTTACTGTCATTTTACACAGATTTACATATTTTTTTGGTATTCCTAAATATTTAAGTGCATACCATAGCCTCTCTCGATTGATCGAGTCATAGGTTTGCTTGAAATCTAGGAATACCTGGTGTACATCGCAAGATGTTTCGTAGTACTTGGAAAGAATCATCCGTAGCGAAAAAACTTGATCAGTGACTGACCGATTTGGACGGAATCATCCTTGGTAGTCACCGAAAATTTCCTCCGCTAGAGGAGTAATTCTTCCCAAGATAATGTATGACAGTAACTTGTACGCTGTGAAAAGGAGAGCTATACCGCGATAGTTCTCGCATTTCAAGCGATCACCCTTTTTGAATATTGGGCATAACGCGGTCACTTTCCATTCATCAGGCATAACTTCATTTCGCCATACCAATCGAATAAGGTCGAAAAGACAGTTCCACAAAGTTAGCCCTCCGAATATCAAGAGCTCTGAATTAATGCAATCAACCCCTGGTGAACGATTTTTCTTTAATCTCTGCATGGCCATTGTGAATTCCTCATATGATGGATCCTCAATGAACATCTCCGCGGTATGTATTTGAAGGTGTTCAAATACAGCTTGTGATACATGTGGAACATTGAGTAGATCAGAAAAATGTTCACGCCATGTATCGAGTACCGCATCGACGTTAACACAGAGGTTTCCATCCTGGTCCCGAATGGCAGTTGACCGAGATCTTAAGGTATTGTGCAATTCGGTGATTCCTTTAAAGAAACCATGCGAATTGTGCTCATTGCTGAGTTGTTGTACTCTTAAGACCTTGGCCTTCCACCATTCGCGCTTCTTCTGTCTACAAATGCGTTTAGCTGTCCTCCTAGCAAGAACTGCCTTGTTTTTCCTTGCAATTGTAAACCGAGTCTGCGCTTCATTATAGGCTATATTGCGTTGCTCAACAGCAAGACGACACTCCTCATCAAACCAATCATTTTTGGGCTTAGTTTTCACTATACCGAGAGAGTGCTGGGCAGCATCGACAACCGAGGTTTTCAATACTTCCCAGACACTGTTCACATCATCAGATTGGTAATTGGATCGTAAAATGCTATTGCTGACAAGATCTTGGTATTTTCGTTGCGTTTCTTCATTTATCAGACATTCACAGGAGAATCGCGTTTTATATTCTCCTGTCCTCCTTGACTTGTACCAAAATTTCCATCGTAGCTTTGCAGCAACCATGAAATGGTCACTGCCTACGAATTTTGTTGACGACCGATACGATCTAACGTCTTGGACAACCCGAGCCCGGTCGTTTGAAATTAACACATGGTCAATTTGGCTTCGGGATGTTTTCCGTGGATGTGTCCATGTTTCCAAATGGATGTTTTTGTGGGGAAAGAATGTGCTTGCCACTTGGAGATCATGAGCGATTGCAAAGTACATCATTCTTTCCCCATTCTCGGTCGCAGTTTCGTGTCGGGAGTACGGACCTATGTTATTTCATAAGTTGGTCTGATTTCTGCCAGCTCTAGCATTAAAGTCACCAATCACCAATCTGATATCGTGCTCAGGTATAGAGCCCATCAGATTATCCAAATTATTGTAAAATGAGTCTTTATCTTGGGGTTGGCTTACATCAGTGGGCGCATGTACACATGCAATTGACAGGTTGGCTAATCTCATGTGCAAGCGAAGCTTACACATTCGATTATCGACTGCTTGGAAGTCCAACACAGCCTTTCTGATACCTGCGGCCCAATGAGAAAGCCAACTCCAAGATTTCCGAGGTCATCTCCTCTGTGTAGCGACGTATATCCTTGGGACACATGGACTCCACTTTTAGGCCATCGAGTTTCTTGGAGCGCTACGAGTTCCAGCCGATACTCTTTCATACATGTGATAAGGCCGTCCAACGCGCCAGGTTTTCTTAGTGACTGCACGTTCCACGTGCTGATCCTCAATCTCGTATCCGGGTACTTAAGCGGGGGGTCATTGTTATTTAGGCGGTATCCGATTTTTTTGTTTTTGTTGACATTTTTAACTGTAATTGTTTTTTACGGATGCGGGTCGTCAGCCCAGCGATCCAACCAGATTTAGTCGCCTCCTACGACAATTGTATGAGTGGTGTGTGTGTGTGTGACATGTGTACTACATCGAGGGAATATATGAGGGTAAAAGGAAGGGAAATGAATCGGAAAAATCGGACCAACTACAGGATGACAAGAAGAGGTAAACCGGAAGACAGCATAATTCAGAATGGTTGTATTCTGCGGTTGGATGATGGTTTATTCATGGAGCTGGTAAGTGTAGATATAAATAAATGGCTAACGATGTTTTTTAGGGAGCGGATGATGTCGGAAAAAGGCAATAACTTTATATTGCCATAAATGAAGTATGAATCGAATGGAAAGTGCACTTTTTATATTGGTTACAGCATGGATAGGAATATATATGTGAATATGTGAATGTGTGTGTGTGTGTATATGTATATGTATGTACAGGTTTGGTTTGTGTAGATGTGTTTATGAATTCTTATGTGTTTGTGTGTTTATGTGTTGGTGGATTAGTGCATATGGGTTTGGAATTGTGTAGGTGTGATGTATGTGTAGATATGTGTCAATATATATATATGTGTGTGTGTGTGTGTGTGTATATATATGTGTATATATATTTATGCATGTATGTATGTATGTATGTATATATATGTATATATGTGTATATGAGTATGTATATATGTGTATGTGCATATACATATGTATGTATGTGTGTGTGTATGTGTATATATCGGAGGAGCATCGGTTGTTTTCCCCTGCGTCTGAGGGGGGAAGTTTGGTGTTCTTTTTCGGTGCAGGATTTGGCTACGGAGCGATTGGAAGTTTGATGGCATGAACATGAAACCGTGAAGAACTGATTACGATGATAGTTTCTGCTTTTATTTTCGGTTTTTGTTTTGACGAGTAGATGTCGCCGCCGGGAAGTGTTGTGGTTTTGTGAACTGATAGTTTTGCCTTACCGTTTTTAGACGTCTGTTTTAGAATTTTTCGAGTGACTTGTGAACTAAATAGTTTAAATTAAGTTTAACAATTAGTGTAGGATTCTTTTGTTTTGTTTAGTGTAGAGTGGGTGTTTCTGCCAGTGTTGGATCGGGTTGAATGGTCGATCGAACAAATAAGGTTGGGGTCGGTTTTGCCTTTCTGGGGTCGATGTTAAGATTTGGAAACGAGCAATTTGGAGCGAGGTGTTTACGCAGGGGTAAGTGGAATATGTCTCGTTTGGATAGGATTGGGTTTGTCTAGGTGTGGGACTTGGATATTGAACTTCGTCTGAGCGAGGTTTTTTGTGGCGTTTCGCTGCTCTTCGAGGACAAGGATATCTACATTTTGTGGTCTTTGTCTCGGTGTGCATGTGCGAATCGCTGTTTATTGCAGAGTTACGTGAACGGGGACGTATTTTTAAGTGGTGTTGATGTTCGGAGTATTGCGTTCAGCAATCTGTGTATTCGTGAGATGTGTTTTGGTCTGGTTGTGTGCTTCTGTGTCATAGCGGATGGGTTATTGACTGTGGGGAGGGATCTAGGGAACCATGTAGATAATGGAAGGTTTTCATGAGTCGACAGCGTACTCTTGTTTTGGCCTGTGGGTTTGGGAGTAGCTCGGTGTGGAGTGGCAGTGGCGACGGTTTTGGCATGGCTCGGGAAGGGCCGAATGTGGGATGGGAGTGGATTTGCGCGCGAGTGGCATCGTCAGCTTGTTCTCGTGTAGACGAGGTCTGGTATCGTTCCGTTGTGCGGTTGTGTCTCGCCTCAACACAATGAATGTATTACAAAAGGACGAATAATCGGTGAAAGTTACCTGCAACGGACCGTCCCGGACTAAGTGTGCGGTAGCAGCCACTCAACCTAACCTACCTGTTTATTGGTAAGATATTGGTTGACTGGTGTGTTGTTTTCGATTTAACATATGAGGGAGTACATTAAGGGCTAATTTGATTCATATTTGATTAAGTGGATTTTTTTGATTATTATTAGCGCTATACCCCTCTTGATTTGATTTTGTCAATAAATTTCACTATAAGCTATATGCTCTTGGGTAAATATTTTTGGTATCACTACACTTAATTAATTCTGTAAATGGGATAATTGTTGAAATGGGTTAGTTTAATTTGTTTATAGAAGTGTAAATGTATGGAAATTCTGAAGTGGCATGCTGATAGAGGGGTTTATTTGATCATTGGTCTTGACCAAAAGATTTATTTTGCTTTAATAAGCGGATACTTTGCTGTCAAAACCATTCTCTTACAACTGTCAAAACTTTCTGAAATGGATGACCGCTTTGGTGATTGCTTTCATTGTATTGTGGTGTGTTGTACAGAACGATTACTTTTTGAGTGTTGTTCTAAAATTTAAATACCAACAAAGGGATGTGCTAAACTATTAAATATTAAATAGCTTAACTATTTAATAGTTTATTGGGTCGTCAATCTTCATAGTGTATGTATGTGAAACGCTGTCGAGTCATTACGAAAAAGAATTTTGGATGTTGGATTGTGTCGGATTGTTGTTGGATGTTGGATTGTGATGGATCTGAAAATATAGAGACACGACTTTACAAACAGCGTAAGATGGGAAGGACCTCACGCAATTTATCTTAAGTGCTCTAGTTTCAACTTTTGAGGTGACACAAGTACACATGAAGAAATAAGACAAATAGACTAACCTATCACAATAACAAAGACAATCAATGTCTAACGATCTTAAATCGTTGATGTATTTTGCTAACGAGTTATATAATTTACTAATTATGTAGTAAGATTTTTTCTGTGACTAAATTTTTTTTTTCCTTAAGACCTTTAGTGTTGGGATGTAAGTTGAATAATTTAGGAATGTAATGGGTTAATATAACGAAGTTTGTAGTTTGTATTTTGATTTTCTGATGTGTATATTCTAGGATTATGGTAACATCATCGTGGTGGTTGGCGGGTACTTAATATTATACCATATTAATTAAATTAATTGTTTTAGATTCCTGAGACATAAGTTAATAAATTTTCTTTTAGAGTTGTATTTTTGTTTTAAATAGACTAGATGTGCGGACTTTGAAATAAATAATATATTATTATTAAGTTACAGATTTCAAATATTCCTAAATTTACAGACTAACTAATAAATTTATTTGTAGAATTTGGTATTAATGTTTTAATTTAAATAGGGTATAGCTAAGATTCAGGTTATAACTAAATAATTTATTTATTTAAATAATTTACCCTGAAAACGAATTGACAGTTTATTAGGTCATCATAATGTATGTATGAAATGCTGTCGGGCCATTAAAAAAAAAGAACGATTACCCGTCGCGTTAGATGGTGATGGATCTAGAAATATACGGAACCAACTTTACATGCGACATATGGTAAGAAGACCCCAGGATATGTAACCTTAATACAATTGTTGGGGTGACACAGGTACGTGTGATGAAACTGGAAATGTCATTACCTATCCAAATAACAATAATAACTAATGTCTAAGATCGATAGTGTGAAAATGATTTATATTTTTACTAACAAATTGTATTAGACTACTAATTAACTAATTACTAATATGTAATAGGAAAAAGATTCTGCCGCTGATTGTCGCCTTAGTCTTTTTTATGACTAACATTCCTTTGCTAAGAACCTTCAGTGTGGTGATTCATTTGCATATTTTGGAATGTAAGTTTTCAGATGTCTAGTGTGATTCTCTGAGGAGCATGTTGCAGAAGTATTGTAACATTATCGTAGTGGTTGGCTGGTAGTGAATCTATCATACCCATATTAATAAATTAATTGTTTCAGATTCCTGAGCCATAAGTTAATAAATTTTCTTTCAGAGTTTTGTACGTATCTTTTAATTAGGTTAGGTGTGCGGACCGGAGTTGAAGTAAATAACAAAATTAATTAATTAATTAAATTACAGATTCCTAGTGACCAACTAATAGATTTATTTAGAATTTTGTTTTAATTTTAATTAAAATAAAGCAGGTGTTGCGGACTGGAGAATGCTGATTGGCGATTGCAGACTAGTAAATTAGAATTGTGATTGTCTTGTGATTGTTTAATAAAAGTAGTTTAGTACCGACTGTCATGGTGTCTGTAACCGGGTCGCTCTTTCATAACTAACAGACCTTCCTATCCTTACCTATCGTTTTATGTAAACGGCTGTAGGAATAGGCCCGGCGTTATCCGGGAATCTTGCCTAGCGCTTGGTCCTACAGTCCTATCAATCAATCAATCAATCAATCCTACGACAAGCTCTGGATACTGTGGTGGTATACAACCACAGGGCGTCCAATCGATTAAGTTCCTGAAATTATAACAGTTGAAATTTCCTATCAATGCCCAACAATAAAACCTTTGAAACCAGCACCAAACCAAAGGATATTATGAAACTAATTGCTCAGCATCAGCACATATTTATATGTGGTATAGAATATGTACTTGTTTGTTTATTTTTTAGTTTTTTGTGGTCGAATGTTTCCATTCATATGACCTATTTGTTCTGCTTTTCCAATTGTCGCTGTCAGAATCTTCTCAGAGGAAGAGCTGCAGCTATGGATTGTACTGTTGTTATTCTTGATTTTTAGTGTTGATTTTATTTATTTATTTGAGTGTGATTCTAGTTTGCTTTATGATGTGGTTTGATGCTTTTAGTATGATGACGTTTTATGATATCTATGGTTTTGATATTATTCTATGTTTAGTATTTTGGCTGAGTTTATGTATGATTTAGTGATGATGATATGATAATTACGTATTTTCGATGTTTTGCTTTTTTATAATTCATATTTGATTTCTTTTAAGAAGATGTCCTTAAGTTGGCAGTTGATGAGTGTTGGGTATTTGCTTCTTGTTTGATTGTATATTTGGCAACTGTTAATTATGTGCTGGTTGTTTTCGGTGGTATTACAAGTATTGCAGTTTGATGTTTCTTCCAGTCCTATAATGTATTTATATTTTTTGTTATATGAATGGCATGTTCTTAGTCTTGTAATTTGTTTAATTTCTTTTGAATTTAGTTTTGTGTTTTGGAACCAGGTTTTTGTGGGTGAGGTTGGTTGGATGTTTCGGTAATCCTGTCCTATGTTTGTGGTCATGCTGTTGTATTTTACTGTCCATTCGTTTAATATTGTGTTTTTGATTATAGTTAAAGTTTCTGTCATTGTTAGTTCGTTGCCCATTGTGTGCGTATAGGTTGTGTTAGAGCTGTTTTTGCAAGTTTGTCTGCTATCGTATTTCCTTCGATTCCTATGTGGCCTGGTAGCCATTGAATTACTATGTGTTTTTGTTTGTTATGTCCTGCTATGTCAATGATTTGATTTTCAAAGTGTTTGTCTGTGTTATTCGTTAGTGCGTTTTTTATTGTTATATGCTGTTTTTTGGATAATTGTGCTAGGGTGATGGCTATTTTTATGGCAATTAGTTCTGCGCTATTTATGTTTGTGTTATCGTTTAGTTTGATTGCAAAACTATATGTTTGTTTTTTTAATGTATATTCCCTAAGCCTGATTTTTCTCGTATGACCAATCCCGTCTGTGTATGTGTGGCTGTAGTCCCGGTATTTTTCCATCATTAAATTTGATTTTCGGATAAGTTCTGTTTGGTTGTTCTGTGATTTTATTGTTATTCCTGTAATGTTAGGTATGATGTTTAGGTTTTGGGGTGTCGTCGGTTTTGTGTGGATTGGTTTTATCTTGGACGTATTTGATATATAGTCGATTTAGTTTGTCCAGTGAGTTTAGTCTTTTGATGTCTGTTGAAGTGTGTTATAGTTGATGCTGGGTGCTGTAATCGTGACAGCTAATGATGAATGGCGGGAGTTAAACTTTCGACTCCACAGAGTGGCATTGATTGACAGCTAGAGCGCTGGATCAACTAGCCGATGAAGACGTTTGTCTTGGAATGTATGGCATCTTTGTATGTTGTCTGTAATATTCGTTTCGCTAGGCCGGTTTCGATCTGATGACGTCATTGACTCGTTGTGTGATCGAAAAGATCAAATCCATCTCATCAGGCATATGCGACCGGACTTGATGTATGTTGCATTTCGTTTCTATATATACTGTGAAGGCTATGTTGCAACAGTTCTAGCGGATTTACAGAATTTGACTCGAAATCTTTTTTCGATTATTTTTTTATACTTCACTATTGTGGCGTGACTATTCGTCGTATTTGTGAACGCCACATTACCCCCCCCCCCCCCCCCCCGAAAGTGATTTCCCCCTTCGACTGCGATTGTTAATGTATTGGGTACAGGCTGCAGTAATTTTAGAATCCGGATTTTTGGGCAGGAGGGTATTGTGTGCTAAATTGTTGCACTTGGAAATGTTGGGAGGTCCTGTATTGAGAAGGTTATTGACGTGCTATGCCCTAAACAGGGTCGTCGGGGTCACCAAATGTTGAAGTGTGTTAGTTGATGCTGTAATCGTGACAGCTAATGATGAATGGCGGGAGTTAAACTTTCGACTCCACAGAGTGGCATTGATTGACAGCTAGAGCGCTGGATCAACCAGCCGATGAAGACGTTTGTCTTGGAATGTATGGCATCTTGTATGTTGTCTGTAATATTCGTTTCTCTAGGCCGGTTTCGATCTGATGACGTCATTGACTCGTTGTGTGATCGAAAAGATCAAATCCATCTCATCAGGCATATGCGACCGGACTTGATGTATGTTGCATTTCGTTTCTATATATACTGTGAAGGCTATGTTGCAACAGTTCTAGCGGATTTACAGAATTTGACTCGAAATCTTTTTTCGATTATTTTTTTATACTTCACTATTGTGGCGTGACTATTCGTCGTATTTGTGAACGCCACATGTCATTACCAATTTTCGTGTTCCTGTGTAAATGTTTGGTGATGTATTTAGTTAATTCCATATCTATTTCTGTAGGCATTTCTGTCGCCTCTGCTAGTAATACTAGTACTGGTGTGGTTTTAGTTAATCCCAGACATGTCCTTATTCCGGTGTTTTTTATGTATTGTGCTATTTTTTTGTGGTGTTTTGTTTTCGGTATCTGTGATTGTGTAGGTGTAGCTGATCTTCGAGGTTATTATTGCTTTGTAAATGTTGAGCATTGTTGTTGGATGTGCTCCATCTCTGGTGTGAGTAAGAATCTTAAGTATGTTCATTGTTTTTTGTATGCTGGTTTTTATTGTTTTATAATGTTTTGATAGTGAGAGTCTATTTGTTAGTGTTATTCCCAGTAGTTTTGTGTCTTGTTTTTCGTCAATTTGGATGTTATTTATTCGTAGTGTCATTAGTTTACTAATATTTTTGTTGGTAAACATTCTAAAAAAAAAGTAGCGACTTGTATTGATTCTTCTTCGATTTTTGTTTCTACATAGTGTTTTATATTTTCTTTTATTAGTAATGCCGAACACCTCTTGCTCTTTCCGAAAATGGCTTTCGGATATTAGGAAAATGTCGATTTTTTCGGTATTTTAAAATATTTCTATTTCTGGAATGGGTTAACCATTGCATAAGCCATTCGCATTCCATATTGATATTCTGAAAGTTGAGTTCTTACTTAACATTTTTAATCGGATTGCGTTGTGGGAGTTCTCTTCGTCACCCGGTTTAGATAATGTAACTAATATCGTCATATCTTGTTATCTGGTAGATGTTCTGGCGCATATTTTCAATTTAAGTGTGAAATCAGGTGTCTTCCCTGCTTCATTAAAACATGCAGTAGTTATACTAATCTACAAGAAAAATGATAAAACATGAATAATTATCGCCCAATTTCACTTTTGTCAGTTTTCTCTAAAATACTAGAAAAAAACATGAAAAGAATAGTTATGGACTTCTTGAATGCAAACTTAATTCTCTCTGATTTACAATTTGGTTTTAGAGAAAACAAAAGTACTGAAATGGCTCTCTTGGCATTCTTGGAGGTTGTCACAAATTCTATCGACCTGGAGCTTAAGGTCTCGGCCCTGTTCGTGGACATGACTAAGGCGTTTGATAGGGTTGACCATAGTCTGCTGTTAAGGAAACTATCGTCATATGGCATTCGGGGCGTTATTTGTAAATGGTTTCAATCGTATTTACATGGGCGCAGCCAGTGTGTGAGAGTAAACAGCCATCTGAGCAAAAAATTACCGATCAAGGTTGGGGTTCCCCAGGACTCTGTCCTGGGACCTTTATTATTCCTAGTGTACATAAATGGAATCTTTAGACAACGTTTCTTCGGTTCTATTATTGCATTCGCTGACGACCTCTCGTTAAGTTATGCTAATTCAAACTTTCAACAAAATGTTATTTCAATCAATCACGACTTAGATCTATTATCCCACTGGTTGTCAGCTCATAACATGCGTCTTAGTGAAAAAACTAAACTGCTGCACTTTAGGAAGCACCAGTTTAAAATAGCCGGAGTGCACTATCACGTGTCTGAATGCAATAGAAACCTACGATGTTTTTCTAATGGTTGTTTTCTGATCCAAAATGTTCATGATTTTAGATACTTGGGTGTTAATATTGACGAAAATCTGAGCTGGAAGGAGCATATTGACAGCCTAAAATCCAAATTGCTTTTGGTGGCTCGCAAAATGTATGTTTTACGTATGTATACTCCTAACTATCTCCTGCGAACAGTGTATTTTGCATTAGTTGACTCTCTTCTCCAATATGGTCTTGCTTGTTGGGGTTGTGCGTGCAACACTACCTTATATGCATTATATGTACGACAAAAACATATTATCAGAATTATATGTTTCAAAGATAGGCTTTCGCCTTCTTGACCTATTTTCCAAGCTTTAAATATTTTAACTCTGCAACATATGTTTGTTTTCAAGGTTTTGAGACTTTTTTATAATATGAGTGGAAATGACTTTATAAATCATTTAGATTATAACCTGCGGTCTAACGGGTTATTTATAAAGTTGGTTCCAAAATTTAAACTGGATCTTCGCAAATATTTTTTTAGTGTAATCTCCCCGTCCTTGTTTAATAACCTTCCACTTGATATCCGCTCCAGCATTAGTTTCTCGGCTTTCTCCAAAAAACTTCTTATCTGGCTTCAAACAAAACAGTACCATTCAACAGCTCTTCTCCTTTTCTGTTTAATACATTCTGTGCTATAGAATTAAAACGGCATAAGTCGACTTATGCCCTTATCAATTTTTTCGTATTTTCCGTTATTATTATTATTAATACAAATATATTCCAATTTTTAATGTACTAGCTCAAACAAATCAAAAGATATAGAGGAATATAAAAGGGCCTAACTCAAATTATTTTTAGTGTGCAAGTTATAAAAGGGCATAGTTCCATAATTTTAGTTATTTTTTCGAAAGTTTATTTTAATGGTGTTTCATAAAACATAAAAAAAATGAAATATAAAAATTGTTATTTAATAAAGGTGTGAATCACCGAAATATTTAGAATAAAACAAAATTGTTTCGGTAGAGTTGAGAAAGTTTTATTAAAGCCATTCCACAAAAACAAAAAATTATAAATTTTTTAA
This sequence comes from Tipula lateralis, assembly GCA_963932295.1. Classification (NCBI taxonomy): domain Eukaryota; kingdom Metazoa; phylum Arthropoda; class Insecta; order Diptera; family Tipulidae; genus Tipula; species Tipula lateralis. Next base: position 35,890,102 of record OZ010739.1, on the reverse strand, counting down.
TTTAAATTGAAAACAAGTATTTTTTAATTTTAATTGTTTATTGTTAGATTGGTGCTAAATAATTCCCAAAATGTCCAGTCGATCGATCACACAGAATAGTAGAAATGGCTCGACAGACCATTGGTTTGTTAATTGAAATGAAAGCTTTTAAATAAATATACACATTTAGAGCTAATAAAACATTATTGTTTCTTGTTTCAGAATCCTTCGCTAATCATAGAGTAAATGTTGTCAATCAGGGTTTAAAACACCAGTAATATCTGATAATGGATCGGGTAATATTCCTTTAATAGGTCAACAAGAATCTTCTTTGCAAACTATTTTAAATATAGATGATGAGCCCTTAAAAAATGATGAGATCTTAGCAGATAATACGATTTTTGAAGATGATGAGCCTTTCGACGATAGCGATGTGGATCCTCATTATCAACCTATTCCATCAGCTGAAACAGATTCCTCGAGTGGTGGTGAAATACATAGCGATATTAAACAAATGGCTGATCAATTGGAACAAAACTTAAACCAACCCGGAACAAGTAGTGAAAATCAAAAATCTCGACAACGGAAACGTAATTTGGGACAATCTTATTATTCTAATGGCAAAACAAAAAAATGTCGAGAATGTAAACCCCTTAATAATTGCCGAAAAAAATGCAGCTCAAAAATTAGTTTCACTGAACAAAAGTTAATCTTTGATGAATACTGGGCTTTGGGAAATTATAATTTAAGATCGGCATATGTAAATGGCTTAATTAATTTAAATGAAAAACAATCGCAGAAAATCAACAACAAGTCGCTTAGAAATCGGCGATTTTCCAGTAAATACTTTTTAAAAATTAACGGCGCCCTCATTGAAGTTTGTTTGGTATGTTTTAAACAAATATTGGGAGAAACCGATAAATTCGTACGCACGCTAGCTAATAAAATGTTTACAAATCCTGGAGCTGGGTCCATTTGCGATTTACGCGGTAAACACACCGCAAGTTACAAATGCCTACCCGAATCTGTTATTGAGGCGATCAAGGAACATATAAATTCATTCCCAGCTTACGAATCACATTATTCTCGTCGTGATAGCGAGCAGAAATACTTACATGTGGATCTGAGTTTAGCTCAAATGTACAAACTTTATCTAGAAAACATAGAGAAGCCTGTTTCGATTTGGAAATATACCCGTGTATTTGAAAGCATGAAAATCAAGTTTAAAAAACCATCTTTAGACCAGTGCAACAAATGTGAAACTTTACGTCTTAAAATTCAGTTCGCTGAAGTAGCCGATAAGGAAAAACTTATATCAGAAAGACAAGCTCATCATTCTGCAGCTGATGTAGCATACAAGGAGAAGGAAAAAGATAAAAATATTGCAAAATCAGATGCATCCCTTAGAGTGTATACATTTGATATGCAAAAATGCCTAGCAACACCATATCTTAATACCTCGATTTCATTTTACAAAAGAGCTTTGTGGACGTACAATCTTACAATCCACGATAGTGCATCAAATCAACCTTACAATTATATGTGGCATGAAGCCATCGGAAATCGTGGGGGCAATGAAGTCGCATCATGTTTGCTGAGCCATTTAAAGGCGTTACCAATTAATACTAAACGTATAATCTTTTATAGCGATTCTTGTGTCGGACAAAATAAGAATAGCTTTGTATCGTCCATGTTTATGATGTTTGTTACCAATGCAGAACATGTCGAAGTCATCGAGCACAAATTTTTGGAAGTAGGTCACACTCATATGGAGTGTGACAGTGTTCATGCTATCATCGAAAAGCAAAAAAAAACGAACTAATTATAATATTCACCACCCAAGAGACTGGTATCAATTTGTAAGATCGATTAGATCTCACAAAGAATATATTGTTACTGAGATGGGATCTGAAAATATTTTCGATTTTTCAGAAGTCGCAAAAACAAAACTTATGTATAGAAATATTGATACCGATGGCAACAAATTTTCGTGGAACTTAGTTAAATGGCTCAAATATAATAAATCATTCGGGTTAATTGAATACAAAAACTCGCTGGATGAGAACGAGCCATTCAAAATTTTGAATATCAAGCGTCGGGGAATTACACAAATTAAACTAGAGGATGTTCAGAAATGCTACTCAGGACCAATCAAAATAGGGGTAAAAAAGAAGAAAGATTTAATCGACTTATATTGCCATTGATAGCCCCAGAGTTTCATAACTTTTATTACAACCTACCTACCGAAGATCTACCAGATGTCCATCCGGATTTAATAGATGATGACGAATAAAATTAAATAAGTTAACCTAAAATTATAATATTTGGTTATTTATCAAGATCTACAGTTTACAAAATTTGTTGAATTAGATTGTTTTCTTTGTGTTACTTTATTAATTCCTAATAAAATAATTAAATAAATTGCTATAAAACATCCTATGTTTAGTTACTTGAAATCAGCTTTTGCTCCCAAATTTAAAAAAAGGCGTAAATCACATAAGTTTCAAAGAAAAGAAATATTTAGTGTTATAAAAGGGCCTAAGTTACTTTTTCCGGTAAGTCTTGTAAACTAAGAGTGCTAAGAAATTCTTATAAGTATTAAAATTAGCCCCTACCAGTTTTCTATCTAATAATTAAAACCATATAGGGTAAAAATTAAACAACATTTTTCAGAAACCTCTTTATGTATATAAACCGTGTTCCTGAAAAGTTGAAAAAATCACTTATGCCCTTTTAATTCTAGAGCACAGCATTAATACAGCAATACCAAAAACTATAAATATACAAAGACTTCTCATAATAACATAAAAAAGTATACATTTTCAAATTGTTGTTTTACAGTGCAACTTCTAAAACGAAAAAATTTTAAAATGAGAAACAAAAGCATACAATTATTTTACTACTATAACAAGGTTTGGATTTCAGTCTCCTTTGATGCGATCGTACCCAAATTAAAATCGGTCGTACCCAAAATAATTTACTCGTTTTTTGTATGAAATGGAACGTCTTTGTATATTTATATAGTCTTTGGCAATACTATTCTAAATTTGTATATATTATATGTATATTTTTTTTCTGTTTGCATAACAACTTGATGTGTTATTAATATTTAAATTGATTTATAAATACATATTGTTAAAAAATTATATTGAATCAGTGTATCTGACACTGGTTTTGCTAGAAAACCAAAAGATACACTTATCTTATCATCTTATTTATATTGTAGTTTGTTTGTAAACCATTTTTTTTGTTCTAATTAAATAAATGATGATAATGAAAAAAAAAAAGTTGCATTTTCTTCAGTTAATCAAATATCATGTTGTTCAGATTACTTTGGTCATCTAGTCGCTTTGTAATAGTTTCAATACTGTTCATAATGTTTTCCATAATTCGGTTATTTTCAGAGCCCATAAAAATCTATGGCTTAGAGGCCGTAAACGGCCTTAACCGCGTCTCAACTGAGACTTTACGAACCTATTTTAACTATTGGTGCACATTGTAGGTGGTCAAGCCCAACGAATGTTTTTACACACAAACGCGTTTTTATGTCATCCGGTTGCATGTTAATTTTTGGTCAATGGCGGGAATCGAACTCGAGACCGCGACGTGATGAAAAACTCTCTTAACCATTAAGCTACATTGATTGATTGATTGATTTGATTGATTGATAGGACTGTAGGACCAAGCGCTAGGCAAGATTCCCGGATAACGACGGGCCTATTCCTACAGCCGTTTACATAAAACAATAGGTAAGGATAGGAAGGTATGTTAGTAAGGAGAGAACGACCCGGTTACAGACACCTGGCAAATCGTTACTAAACTACTGTTAATAGACAATCACAAGACAATCACAATTCTAATCTGCAATCGCCAATCAGCATTCTCCAGTCCACAACACCTATCTGCTCTGCTGTATTTTGATTAAACTAAAACCAATTCTAAAATAAATTTATTAGTAAGTTGCTCAGGTATCTGTAACTTAAGTAATTAATTTTATTATTTATTTCAACTCCAGTCCGCACACCTAACCTTATTAAAACAAAAATAAAAAATTACAGAAATACAAAACTCTGAAACAAAATTTATTAACTTACATATGTCTTAGGAATCTGAAACAATTAGTTTAATTAATATGGTATGATAAATCCAGTACCAGCCAACCATAACGATAATGTTACCATAATTCTGGAACATGCTTATCAGAGAATCAAAATAGACATCTGAAAACTTAGATTCCAAAAATATGCAGCAATTATGCAAATTAAACTACAACACTGAAGGTTTTAAGAGAATGAAAGTTAGTCTCATAAACGACTAGGGCGACAATCCGCAGCAGAACCATTTTCCTATTACATAATAAGAAAAATAATATAATTTGTTAGTAAATCAACATCATTTTCGTATTTACGATCTATGACTTTAAGACATTGATTATTATTGCAATCGAACTCTAATTTCATCATATGTATTTGTGTAACCTCAACAGTTGAAACTGGACTAGTTAAGTTAAATATCCTGGAGTCTTCTCATCATATGCTGTATGTAAAGTTGTATCCCTATATTTCCAGATCCATCACCATCTAACGCGAGAGGAAGTATTTTTTTTTATTTTGAGGCCCGACAGCGTTTGCTATACATGCTTTATGACGACCTATTAAACTGCCAATTCGTTATAGGTTTATTTTGTTCCGCTATAACCTAAAACTTAACTATATCCTATTAAAATTAAAAAAATATTATAAAATTCTAAAATAAATTTATTAGTTAGACGCTCAATAATCTGTTATTTAATTAATTTTAATTTTATTATTTATTTAAACTCCAGTTTATTAACTTATGGTTCAGGCATCTGTAACAATTAATTTAATTAGTAGTATGATAGATTAAGTACCAGACAACCATAAAAATGATGTTACCACAATTCTAGAATATGTTCATGAGAGAATCAAAACAGACGTCTGAAAACATCTTTTATTCTAAAATTATGCAAATTACATTTCAACACTTAAAGTCATAAGGAAAATAAATTAAGTCACAGAAAAAAAAAAAAAAAAAAAAAAAAAAAAAATCTTACCACATAATTAGTAACTATAATCATATTTACACTTAAATAAATCATATTTACACTTATATAAATAATTAAAACCAAACCTTTTCCATAAATTATTATTATTTTTATTTAATGGTCGTGATCGGGTATGCCACTCTACTACAAGCGTAGCAGATCCGCCCCGACCTTCGCCGTTCATTAATCAAAAAAGAACAACTGATATCGACTCCAAAAACCACCATTAAATCCAAATGCGATACGAAACTTAATAAAGTGAAATAACCATGGACAACCCACAAGCAATCATGCAATCATGCAAACACACAGGCAACAACACAGGCAGGGATGCCACATACATGCAGAAAGTATGGAACAGAAGCACCCCAAAAGTGGAGGAAATCGACAACCCCCGGAGCGAACCCCATTCAGGCAAATCAAACACGACCACAACTCAACCAAACATACATCTATTAGTAGCAAACTCTAACACGAGAATCCGATTATAAGCATCCAAACTACAAACTAATTCTAACCACCCTCAACAACGGGACACCACAAAAATAAAAAGTGCAGACCTATCTCAACTGACAGCCAACAAACCGAAATCCATCCAAACACCCCACATTCCAGCGAATCCTACGACTCCCAACAAATCCCACTCGCGTCCAAAACCCCACATGCCAGCAAAGGCTCCCAACCGCCACCGCAACTAGCTCAACCATCACGCCCGTCCCAATCACATCCAGCCACGAAACCTCCCTCCCCCCCTACCACAGCAGTACCATGAGGGAAACAACAAATCACCAGCATGCAGCTTCAAATACCTACAAAAACCGCTTCAAGACACTCCTGTACAATCCTAGCCCACTCCAGAAACGGGCGACATCTTCCAAAAATCTAGCCAAAACATCAAAACCTCCCGACACTCTACAAAATTGAATGATTCCAAACCACCACTGCAAAACTGCTACAATCCCGCCGACACCCAAACATTTTAATTGTTCCAACTCCCCGCCCTTAAAATGTAATCCCCACCCGACCCGTCACAAACTTCCAGGCTAAACAACCCTCAAACACAATCCCAGACACGTGTTCTGCATTCAATCACTACACTCCTGTCCTACAAAATCCCTGATGATGTGTACTCCTTCCTATTACCTATGTGTCACACACACGCACCCTTGTGTTATGCACACGTTACTTCGACTTATTCTATTTCTCACTCAAATACGACTTCCTATCAAATGATATGAATAGAGTCTCTCGAAGTCAACACCAACTATTCCTCTTTTTAAAACTGTAGCAAATTTGAATCAGCGCTTACTAAACCCATTAACAATAAAAATCGAAGCAGATCTGCCACACCTACAGCAAAGTGACACCCTGAACGTAGGCATACGCATCCTTTAAAATTCTCCAAACCAAGGACACTTAAACCCGATACAAGACAAACCCTGCATTCTCCATCACCGGCAACGCACCCCGGGACTACGGCTGAAAACCATTCAATCCCGAAACCCGCGACCAAGTCAAGCGTAGGCCCGATTCGAACGGCGAAGAATTGAAACCAACAACACTCAAATGCCAACGAGACTGAAACAACTCCACAATCGTGACTTAGAATCACTAAACAATCAATCCTGCAGTTCAATAGGAAGCCCCGATACCGCAGTTAGTTTCGGAGGACGCCACCAGACTTCGGACCGAGCCAAAACCAAACAAGAATATGTTGGAGGAAGCAATCTCTATCGATACCTGAAACTACACGCCGTCAATTCACTCCGCACCCCTCAACACCTCTGCAGCTGAAAGGAAGCTTCCAAAACTAAACCCACCTAAGACAAACATAAAAATCAATCCAACCACGGAAAGACCGAAAACCCCCGCTTACATATGAAACTTAAAACACGAATAAAATTCACTGGAAACCAGAAGATCTACCATAACATCATGAAGTACTCAGACAAAGAGCCATCAAACATCAACCGAACCAAGTCCACACCTCCTATCCAGATCAATGTCCCGCTATACTACCCACTGGTACAGGTAAAAGTCCCGCTACAGAAAATATCCCGAACACACCCACAATTCAAACACCCACAACTGAACCACTCGTGCCAAATTCCATCCACCACCAACAAATATATATATGCCAATCCACTTCACCTCAAAGTGCCTCCGCTCCACACCCTCCACATACAAGTCACCTGCACCCCCCTGGTCGTATTAAAACTGTCATTACAGCCAAAAACTAAATTTAAATTCTCATCCAATATTTATAAATAGCAAAACCAAAAACCAGTAATAAAATGTAAGGAACTGTATGCATTTATATATTTTATTATATGTACACAAAAATAAACAAGATCAGACCTGTATACATTGCCCGTATACGCATTGCAATATTATTGATCTATACTTGATCTATATATAAGCAAAATATATAGAACAAAAGGGAAGGGAAATACATAGTCAAATATTTAGAATTTTATTTGACTAATGCAACTAAGAAAACAAAATAACGTGCTACATAAAATTTAGAAAAAATTTATATGCAATCGTTTTCAAGGACATCAAAATTTAGACTATAGAATGTGAATTTGTGTTTTCCACAATTGATGTATATAAAAAGACACAAATACATATGCAGTGAACGCGTTACAATTTAAAAATCTCCAAAAATCCCCTCTACTGTATGCCTTGATATATATTATACATTATATCACATAAAACAAAATATAAAAAATCATCCAGAGGAAAGGGAAATATATGAAGATCGAATTATGGGATTGGCTCGTCAAACGAAACAAAACAAAAACACGCGCGTCGCATTCAATCGTTTGCAACGGAAAATTGTGTGTGTATATTGAAATTGATGTATATAACTATATACCAATACCATTACTGGCAATGTATACACGATGCAAACTGACACACACAAACACGATATATGTACATCAACCATATTATATAAACACTTAAACCTAAATATTTAATGCAATATATAATATAATGTAATTTACTATTAAATATAATAAAATATAATATAATGTAATAACGATACTCATCTGAGATTTCAAAAATTAAGCCACAAACACACACACACACACACACAAACGAATTTATTTTATTTAATTAAACACCGAGTGGAAAAAAACACGTCCACTCAGTGTGACGACTAACACTGCACTCCTCTCTTAACCATTAAGCTACATCCGGCGACATATTCAGAGCCCAAATATTTGGTTGAACATGAACCTTTCACTGCCTGAGCAAATGTTCTTCTTTGCCCTGTGTTGCTTGGTTGTGGATTTTGATTCATCTGATTTGAGGTTTGAATCCTTCGAATTTCATGATTTTGTTGTTGTTTTCATGATGTACCTCTTAATTTTTATAGTTGTTTAGCAACCTCACAGCCTCGATAATTGGCCGGAAGTTGACCCTTACAATTTATGCACTTAGCCGGCACATCTCTCCCTATTGTACATGCCTGGGTAATATGTTTACCTGAGCATTTTACACATCTCGGATCTCAGCTGCAATATCTTTGGGTGTGATTAAATCCCTGACATTTCTTGCATTGGAATATGCGTGTATTGATTCTCCTCATTGGTTCAATTTTGAGCTAAATGTGAAGAATTGATTTTATACCATAAATATTTTGAATATTCTCTTTGTTAGCAAATACCAGCATAAAAAGAGGGAGTCCCCTTTTACTGAGAGTTGAGTTTCCTTCCTGGTTTTCTGTTCTCTCTTTTTTAACAATATTCACAGCATCTTGAAGGCCTTTATTATGTAAGTCTTCCAATATTTCTTGAGTTAAGCAAGTGTGATGCAAACCTTTTGCCATAACTTTTATAGGTCGAGCCTGTTTGTCCTCATAGGTAAACCACTGATACTTTCCAGCATTCAGTTTCATAGATAATGTTCTATATTATTCTGAGTCCAGAGTATTAATTTTCCAAACGTCATTGTTTATATTGCGGGCGTGAATAGTTACCATTGTTTGGGTAACTATTCACGCCCACAATATTTATTGGCGGGGATGGTTTTTCTTTCGGTTGCACCAGTTTTGGTGCAATGTTCTTGGTTGATTTACTACCTTCTGGTTGATTGACCTTGGGTTGGACACCTTCGGTTCGGTACTTGAAGTTCCACTACCATTTAGTTGATCAACCTCAGGTGACGATTCAGCTTTATTTTTCTTACCCTTCCTGGACTGGTTTTTCTTCTTAAGGATTCAGTCCGTTTCCCTTTATAATTCATCCTCATCAGTGAAACAGTTGAGTTTCTCTGGATCAATACTCTCTGGTTCGCTATGTTCTTTAGCATCCCAAATCATTTTTAGAAGTTCATTCTCTCGCTTAAGATACTCAATTTCAACGCTTAGCTTGGCAAATAATTGCTCCATTTTCTGTAGCCTCCCCAAGAGATCCATATTTTCCTTTTTTAGGCCAATAGTTTTTTAACTGGATCCAGCTGCTCGTAATGTAAACTTTCCGCTGGCATCACTTCTGTCTTGCAGTGTTTCGCAGGAAGAGGGTGGATTTGGTAGCAACTTTTTGAAAAGTAAGTCATCATTACTAGCGATCGCTATTGATTTCATGCATAATGACCCCAATCTAGGTCATTATCATGTTATAATGCACACACTTCACGTATGATTTGCACAATAAAGTTTTTTCTGAACACATTAAAAATTATATTTATGTAAAATACGACTGTTCACTTTGAATTTTTATAAATAATTTATAAATCTATACATGACAACAGATCTGATCTATATCTGGACAGTTTCAGCTTATTCTCATTTGCAAAATATTTTGATTTCAGAAGCGAACTTAGAGGATATAACACCCGTTCAATTTTGCGACCATACAGTTCAAGAGGACCAAGTATATATTTCGCTCCGTTACTACATCTGCATTTGCAAGAAATATTTAAATCCCAATATGAGAATAAGAAGTATCGGGGACAGGGAATCTCCATGTCGAACACCAGAATTAATTGCAAAAGTTCGCGATAGTCTATTTTCAAGTTTGCGTTACTGTCATTTGTCTGTTTAGTATTCGTAAATATTAAGAATAAAGCATTAGAAATAACCATTCGTATCGTATAAACTTGTATCGTAGGTACTCCAAAACGTTCCTATACCAGAGGAGTATTTTTTTCCTAAAAAACATACGACAGTTATTTATAAGTTGTGCAAAGGATAATACCAGAGCCATCTTGTTGTGCAAAGGATAATACCAGAGCAATAAAGATGGCTCTGGTACGATCAATGACAACAGAGTCATCTCTGTTTGGAAAAATTAAAACTGCTATTAAAAAGCTACTTTGTTTTTGACCAAAAACTTTTTGAATATCAACATTCAAAATTTCGAAATTAATCCAAACTAATGTAAAATAAATATATACCGGGTGTTTCTTTTAAACTGATACGATCAAATATCTCGAAAAATAGCCACTTTACGGAAAAAATGTCCATAATCAAAATTTAATCATACCGCGGGGGAAATACATTAATGCAAAAAAAGTCCGCCATTCCCCGCCTCGTCAAGTTGAACATCAGCGTCCTTAAACTATCAAGGTGTGGTTTTGGAATAATTGGCAACAAATTCATAGGCCCCCACATTGAATGGTCAAATGTACCGAAACTTTTTGGAAAATGAATTGCCAATATTACTTGAAAATTTGAGCTTAGAAGTGAGACGAAACATGTGGTTTCAACATGATCGTTGTCCTGCACAATATTCAATGATCGCTGGATCGGAGAGCTGGTCCTATAAATTGGTCCGCCAGATCATCAGATCTTACTGCGCCAGATTTCTGTTTGTGGGGCTATCTCAAAGACAAAGTTTACAAACAAGAACCAACAACACGTGAGAACATGATTGAGCGAATCAGAAATGTGTGTGCTGAAATTCAACCAAACACACTTCTCAGTTGTGTACAATCATTTGAAATGCGTATTAATATTGCATTGAAGTCGCAGGCCATCATTTTGAACACTTATTTTAAGCTAAAATTATTTTATTCACCTGCCATTTACATTAATAAATTGTTTTGATTACGAATTTCGAGTATTTCCAGTGAAAACGTGATGTTTTTTATTTCAAACGTATTGCAGAATCAAATGCGTGTGTTCTAAGAGGAAGAAATTGAAAAAATTAAATTTCGTTGATTACAACGCCATCTATCATAAACCGAACAAAATATTTCATTCAAATCATACGTATTTTTAGTCGTAGAATCCGTATCTGCAATAAAAAATATGGCTTCCTATCTTAGTTTAAAAGTTACCCCCATCCCACCTACAAAGCGCGGGATGGGGGACTATATTTTTTGCACTAATGTATTTGCGGTATGATTAAATTTTGATTATAGACATTTTTTCCGTAGAGTGGCTATTTTTCGAGATATTTGACCGTCTCAGTTTAAAAGAAACACCCGGTAAATATATATATATATATATATATATATATATATATATATATATATATATATATATATATTTACATAGATATACAATTATTACGAAAAAAAATGTTGTCAGTATTTTTTACTGAAAAAACCAAAGCGAGAAAAAAATTAAAAATGCCATTAGAGTGACTGAGATCTTTTTTTTATAGTGGATATATTTTGACAGATGCGTGTAACATAACCAATAAATTTTAATTTTTTTTTGTTTTTTGAAAAAAAAGACAAAATACACTTTAAATCTACAACAATACATTTAAAAAAAATAAACTTAACATAATTATTCATTATTTCAATTATGTTCACAATGAATTAAGATGAATGGCATTATTATTAACTGACCATAAAAAATCATTCATCTTTATTTTTCCTATAAAATATTTCTCCAGTACTGAATAAAAATACTTCTCTTGATATATTTTGTCAGTACTGCTATAATTATTTTCTCAGTAACCATAAAAATTTACTCAGTAGTGAATAAATTATTTGTACTGGAAATATTTTTTATTTCACTCGCACTTTAAGAAAAATTATATTTTTTATCCCGCCTTGACTATTTTGTCAGTATTTTTTCATAATGGAAATCAGGCTTAAAACAATGACATCTATTGAACGATATCGAAAGTACATCTAAAACTTAACATTTTATCCTGAATAAATTAAATTTTAACAGATTTACTTTTATCTATTGAATATAATAATTATAATTAATAATTATTATGATATGTGAAACAAATAAATTAATTTTATTATGAATGTCAGATGTCTCTTGTAAAGCTTTTTCGCCATGTCATGTTTCTGTCGCCCTATTCTGGTTTTCCCGGGGAATTGGTAATTTTTGACGTTTTTATAACAGTTGGGAATTATTTTTCCCAAAAGTGTATTCTGGCTATTGGGAAAAATGTTTCGTTTGGAAAAAATAATTCCCAATTATAACAGTTTTGACGTTTATTTTTCCCTATTACAATTGTTAGGAATTTATATTTCTTATGATAAAATACTCATAATCATAATACTAGATTTATTATTTTATTATTTGATATTTTATTTTATTATTTCATAAAAGCAAAAACACCAATTTTTTTAAATTTGATCTTATCTGCCCTAAAATATAAAAAAATTATCTCATTCATAAATACTAATAATCATAATAAATAGTGAATGTAGAAAATAATTCCGACCCTAAAAAATTTTTAATTGTTTTTCAAAAGCGAAAACACCTATTTTTATTTAAATTTGTTATTCATCCGTCAATATTTAAATCATTCAAATATAATAACATAGCGCACCATGAAAAAGGTACTCTAGTGGCGAACATAGAAAACTATGTGTTTCACAGAGAGGAAGTAATTCCCAGCACGCCAGAATACAATTTTGGGAATTGGGGAATAAAATATTGGGAATTATTATAGTTGCGAATTGGGAAATTTTTTCCCCAATTCCCAATTTCCAGGGAAAACCAGAATAGGGCCACAGAATACACTTTTGGGAATTGGGGAATATAATATTGGGAATTATTATAGTTGGGAATTGGGAAAAAATTTTCCCAATTCCCAATTCCCAGGGAAAACCAGAATAGGGCCACTGGTTTGGTTTTTATAGGGTACACCAAAGAACATTTCATCATTTATTATTTTCCAATTAAAATAATTTTTTTAATTTTAATTATGTTTTATTTTTATAATTGTTAGAATATAAATGTATTTCAAAGAAGTTACGGTTATTTTGATTCGGAATTAAAAGAAAATTATGTAGTTAGATAAAAATAAAATGTGCTGTTCGTATGGAACACTCTTATGTTTCAGATTGACATAAAATTTTTTTTCTTTTTTTTTTTTAGTTTCGTTTTTCGTGGGTACTTTAAAAGGTTGCAGCATCATTTTACTATTTTATGATTAAAATTATTCTTTATTGTAGTTATTCAATTTTATTTATGTGAAAAAACATAATTTCTTATTTCTATTTATATTTCAATACAGCTACGGATATTTTGCTGCAAAACAAAAATGTACCGCTCTTATTGGAAGATGCTTTAACTTCAAAATTGACATCACAAATACATATACATATTTGACTGTGCATTCAAAATTATAAATTCATATTGAATTTTAATTTATGTTTTATTAAACTAATAAGATATTTAGGAAACTGATTTTCAGATATAATAAACTTCAACATTTTATGTACTTAACCCTGTAAAAACAGAAATCAAATATATAATTTTTTATTGATAAAAATTATTTCGAAAAATGTGATTTTTACATTGCTTCTTATGGGAAAGTGTAAAATGTACCTTTTCTAAAAAAGCTCAACAAAACATACGTCATATTATTACGGCTCTAATATAGATGGCTCTGATAATACTCGCATTTTAAGCGATCACCTGTATTGAAAATTGGGAATAATGTGGCCATGTTCGATTCTCTGATCATAATTTCATATCAAGAACTGAATAATTGCAACGATTCTTCTCTAATTCTCCGCATGACTTAAATGATCCATGAACATCTCTGCAGTCTGTATTTGAAGGTATTCAATAAGGGCTTGTGATACATGTAGAACATAAAGTGTAGGTTAGAAAAATGTTTACACCATGTATTGACATAGTAACGAAGTTAACTCAGAGGTTTTGATCTTGATCCTGAATAACAGTTGACCGAGGTTTAAAAGTACGGTGCATGCCGATAACTCATGTAATCAAGTTTTTCATTCTCAGACTGAGTTTACTTCACCAGATCTGATATTTGTCAGACTTTCACAAGGGAAGTGCATTTTATATTCACTGGTCCTTCCTTAATTAAAGGAACACTTCCATTATATTGAAGTATGGGAAAAAGCGGATTTTGCAGATTTCTTAGATGATTAATGAAATAAAAAAGATGTTAAATATTTTCATTTGCGCTAGATGCAGAATACTTTATTTTGGATTTGCTCTAAAATTGTCTACGCCGATTATACCTTTGCTAGATTGAATTTAATAATTTGGGTTACTATCCATTTCGCGGTACTCATTTGAAAGGGACGTTCTCAATTGTCCAACATTAAAATTCAAGACAACACCCATTCCTAAGGTATTGAAATCGATCATTAAATCTGCTTCATTTATTATCATTATTCCAAATATACAATCCTCATCGTTAACGGCACTGGGGTTTCGGTTGGTATCACCGTTTGAATATAAATTTAGCAAACCGTCTTTGGATGCAAATTCAAACGGCTTTTGATTATTGATTGAAATCTTCACTTGGTTTTGAAACGAGGATGGTGTTATATGAACAACTAAATCATCGCCTTGTTGTTTGTAAATAATTAGCATTTCGCGTTTCTGTTTACCGTCTTGTGTCGGTAAGTTACGGGTGAAAATAACAACACGGGGATTTATATAATACGTTTGAGACAGTGGTTTATATGACTGTGAGTTTTGGGACATTAGCACCATATTCCAAGTATCGCACTGACCACCGTCAACGCAGGTTGCTGAAAATTAAGAAAGAAACGAATAAATCAAATTATCTACAAGTCAGTAGATTTTAAGAATCACTTACGTTGTTCATTTGGCTGGCTTAAGGCAAGCATTCCAATACGTTCATCCCAATCGTTACGAACGGCATCGATATTCGAATGTTGAATTAATCCTGCAAACAAAGGTCTCCATAGTCCGAGAACTGTAAATTTAATTTTCAAAATTAGAACTTATACATTTATTGTGAATTTTAACAATTTAGACGAACCTATGAAGCTCAAAATTACTTTAAGAAACATTGTATCTAATCCGTCAGCTTTTAATATATTTAATAAGAACTCGAATCCACTCCAAATGATACCAAATAGTAACTTATAGCAATTTAATTGATTGCCGGAGTTTTTATTTCAAATTTGTGAACAGCATTTAAACACGCGCGCCTCGATCGAGTTGTTAGTTTTATTATTTCGTGATCAAACTTTATTGGAAAATTGTTATGTTTCATAAAATTCAGTCGTGTTTTCTGTTTATGGTTTTATGTTTACCAACCACTCAATTTTGCACTGACAGTATTCTAAGACACTGTACAGTATAGACATATTGCACCTTGAACCAAGACCGAATGTTCCATCTAAGTATAGTTCGTTGGTTTTCTCTGTCAACTTTACTTAATTTACGGGTAAGAAACTTGACCTTTGCCACCGTTACAAATCAGACAGTTGATATTTTTTTAATGATTTATAGTTTTTAGTGTCCAACAGTTAATATTTTTTACAATCTATTTTGAAACTGGAATACTCCAACCTAGTACTAATGCCAAATCGAGCAAGTTTAGGTCGGATATCTGACTAAAAATCTTGTTCTTGTACAGGAGCAATGGGTAGCTGACAATATAATTAGAAGGTTGACAAAACCGGTATGGAGAATGCAATTTACAACAGCAGTCATATGTAGATTATTTATTTTTCCATTTCAAAGTTCTGGTTAGAGATTACTGGGAAAAAGAGTCTGTAATGCCATGTATTTACTTCTCGTAGGACCACGATAAAGAGCCTTCTAAACTTTGTTATATACTACAATAATGAATTAAAAAATTATTATTTTTGCAAACCATACGCGGTTCCTTTTAAATTTAAAGATAGAGTTAAAAATGAATTGGATAGGTTAGTAAGTGAAGATATTTTAGTGCCGATAAGAAATAGTGAGTGGGCTAGTCATGTTGTTATCGTTCCTAAAGGTAATGAGGGTCTAAGAATATGTATTGACTGTCGCGTCACAATAAATAAATATATATAGTCACAGATCATTATCCACTTCCGAATATTGAAGATATTTCTGCAAATTTAGCGAATAATCAAATTTATTCCGTTATAGATTTAAGTGGAGTTTACCAACAATAAAAGACTTTTCAGGTATAAGCGACTGCCATTTGGAGTAGCTTCTGCGCCTTCCTGTTTTCAATCAGTAATGGATAGAATCTTGCTGGGATTAGGAGGCGTTCACTGTTATTTAGATGACATCATTATAGGTGGTAAGGATTTAAGTAATTGTCGAGAAAGATGTTTCGAAGTTTTTGAAAAGGTTATCCGAAAATAATGTAACAATTAACCTAGAGAAATCCAAATTTTTCGTAGATCACGTAACTTATTTGGGACATACCTTATCAAAAGAAGGTATTAGGCCCAACCCAAAGAAAATTAAAGCAATTCGTGAAGCTCCAGCCCCTAAGAATATTCAACAAGTACAATCGTATTTAGGATTATTAAATTATTGTAGCAAATTTCTCCCAAATTTGTCTGGTAGACTACGACCGTTATATACCTTGTTAAGAAAAGGTGAAAAGTTTAATTGGACTGAAGATTGTGAAATCTGTTTCCAAGATAGCAAAAAGTGGTTGTTAGGGAATGCGTTTTTGGTATTATATGACCCGGCAAAACCAATTATGATAGCAACAGACGCAAGTCCTACTGGAGTTGGTGCTATTCTATCCCACGTAATCGGTACCGTAGAGAAACCTGTGTTGTTTGCTTCAAGTACATTAACGGATGCGTTTTCATAAATTAATTTATGGACATCCCTTTGTTATTTATATTGATTGTGACTCACTCAAATCTATATTTAACACAAAGAAACATGGAGTGGGAGTTGCAGCAAATAGATTACTACGATGGGCAATAAAATTGTCTATGTATGATTATAATATTGTTTATCGACCGAGTGGTAAAATGCATGATCCGGATGCCTTGTCTAGGTTACCGCTAAGTGTATATACGGATAGTCCAGAAGATGTTAGTTTAATTCAATGGATCGAATGTGATAGGGAAGTTCCGCTAAACTTAACAGATATTGCAAGAGAAACAAAAATGGATGCCGAGTTAAATGAACTCTATAGAACCGTCATGGAAGGTTGGAATGAAAAAAAAACTTGCGATAGGTATACAAAAATATTATGGGAAATGAAATAGTTTTGCGTGTGAAAGTAATTGTTTGTTTTATGGTGAGTGGATGCAAAATATGTCAACAGATTAGTAACGTAACAAAAGAAAGAGTAACTAGAAAGTGGCCTGAACCTGAAGAGCCATTTCATCGAATTCATTTAGATTTTTTCTTTTTTAAAAGTCGTACTTTTTTGTTAGTAGTGGGCGCAAAAACGAAAATTTAGACATCAAACTAATGAATAGTACAAATGCTGTGGCAGTTATTGGGAAACTAAACCAGATATTTGCTATTTTTTTTTTTTTTTTTTGCGGTTTTTACATTATTGGCCCGTACCGTGTCAACAATCTGACTCCATCGGTTTCGATCACGAGCCAGCTCTTCAAACCGTTGTAGACAGTTTGAAGATGCCAGATCGCTCTCTACGCCGTAGATGATAAAAAGCCCGATTGCCAGCGGCAAGGTGGACCTTGATATCCTCTCCCACACTATTATCGTAAGTGATACTTGAATCTCATCACTCCTTCAAACGTGTGGTTACCACTACTGAAATCAATTGCGTCTTGGTCTTTAAAACCAGAGATTAGATATTTGGTTTTTGACTCGTTGATTTTGAGACCAACGGAAGCTGAACACTGTTCCAATGGATCAAGTATCTCTTTCACTCCGCGAAAAAACTTGATCAATGACTGACCGATTTGGACGGAATCCTTCTTGGTAGTCACCGACAATTTCCTCCGCCAGAGGAGAAATTCTTCCCAAAATGATGTATGACAGTAATTTATATGCTGTGCAAAGGAGAGCTATACCGCGATAATTCTCGCATTTCAAGCGATCACCCTTCTTGAAAATTGGGCATAACGCGGCCACTTTCCATTCTTCAGGCATAACTTCATTTCGCCATACCAATCGAATAAGGTCGAAAAGACAGTTCCACAAAGTTAGCCCTCCGAATATCAAGAGCTCTGAATTAATGCAATCAACTCCTGTATGGTCCTTGTGAATTCCTCATAGGATGGATCCTCAATGAACATCTCTGCATTCTGTATTTGAGGGTATTCAAACACAGCTTGTCATACATGTGGAACATTAAGTAGATCAGAAAAATGTTCACGCCATGTATCGAGTACCGCATCGACGTTAACACAGAGGTTTCCATCCTGGTCCCGAATGGCAGTTAACCGAGATCTTAAGGTATGGTGCAATTCGGTGATTCCTTTAAAGAAACCACGCGAATTGTTCTCTTTGCTGAGTTGTTGTACTCTTAAGACCTTAGCCTTCCACCATTCTCGCTTCTTCAGTCTACAAATCAGGTAAGCTGTCCTCCTTGCAAGAACTGCTTAGTTTTTCCTTGCGATTGGAAACCGAGTCTGCGCTTCATTATAGGCTATATTTCGTTGCTCAACAGCAAGACGACACTCCTCATCAAACCAATCATTTTTGGGCTTAGTTTTCACTATACCGAGAGTGTGCTGGGCAGCATCGACAACCGAGGTTTTCAGTACTTCCAAGACACTGTTCACATCATCAGATTGGTAACTAGATCGTAAAATGTTTCTTCATTTATCAGACCTTCACAGGAGAATCGCGTTTTATATTCTCCTGTCCTCCCTGACTTGTACGAAAATTTCCATCGTAGCTTTGCAGTGACTAGATAATGGTCACTGCCTACGAATTTTGATGACGACCCATACGATCTCACGTCTTGGACAACCCGAGCCCGCCCTTTTGACATCAACACATGGTCAATTTGGCTTCGGGATGTTTTAGGTGGTTGTGTCCATGTTTCTAAATGGATGTTTTTATGAGGAAAGAATGTACTTGCTACTTTGAGATCATGAGCGATCGCAAAGTACATCATTCTTTCCCCATTCTCGGTCGCAGTTTCGTTTCGGGAGTATGGACCTATATTGTTACATAAGTCGGTCTGATTTCTGCCAGCTCTAGCATTAAAGTCACCAATCACCAATTTGACATCGTGCTCCGGTATAGAATCCATCAGATTATCCAGATTATTGTAAAATGAGTCTTTATCCTGGGATTGGCTTACATCAGTGGGCCGATGTATACAGACAATTGACAGGTTGGCTAATCTCATGTACAAGCGAAGCTTACACATTCGATTATCGACTGCTTGAAAGTCCAAGACAGCCTTTTTTACCTGTGGCCCAATGAGAAATCCAACCCCAAGATTTCCGAGGTCATCTCCACTGTGTAGCAACGTATAGCCTTAGGACACATGGTCTCCACTTTTAGGCCATCGAGTTTCTTGGAGAGCTACGAGTTCCAGCCGATAGTCTTTTGTAACGGTCGGTAATTCTACCCTAGGCAAAAATTATTTGGATTATTTTTGTTGATTAAATCAAGATCATTTTTAAATAATTTTTTTTTGACGAGAAAGAATACATGTATATTGTAATACAGTACCATGCACTAATTGCATCGATTATCGATTTTTGCAATATTGTTAATCGATTGTTGAGTCGTGATGATGTCTTTGTTTTTACCTCTACTTAAGAGCGTTAATTTTTTTTTGAGGGGAAGCTAATTTTGTATTTTGAGGGAGAACAATTTTTTTTTCGGTTAGAGTTGAAATAGATGTAAGACTAGAAACATCATCCACGCAAATGATTAAAAATTGAAAAAAATTGTTAAAAATAAAGAAAATAAAAACTTAAAAATTAATTTGTTTAATCAATGTTAATCTTTATTTAATTCCGGTATTTATTGGCCGTTCAATTTGCTGTATTGCCGTTCAATTTGTTGTTGTCTTGGAAAAGAGAAACACGTGAAATTCAAGACAAATCAACGAGTTAACCCATCGTTGATGTGAAGAGTTGCGGTAAGACAAAGGAAAAACAGCAGCTTACACCGTTAGTGGAATAAACCGTTCCTGCGAATATTCGACATCGTGTTCTTTGGTGCTATCTGGATGCAGTTATTTCTTCTGTGGTCGAGTGGGGTCGGATTAACCGTGGTGATCTCATTTATCGGAGCTGCTGACCATGCTTGTGCACTGAATTTCGTCGCTCCAGAAGTTTACAAGAAAAAAAAAACAAATTAAAATGTGCGGTTAAGTTTTAGTGAGTGGTGTGTGTCTGTGATGTGTGGTGATGCGATGTGTTGATAATGGGTCGAGTAAAAGGCACATGATTTTTTTTTTGATTTTTCTGTACGGTGGTTGCATTAGATGAGCCCTCCCAACTGACTCACCCGACGCCAGCGTGTGCCGCCACGGCAACATGATCCGTTACAGTTATGGCACCGAAACAGGGACCTTTATTTTGAGTCTCATTAAAAATTAATTAATCATTTTTTTTGTTCATTTCCATGATGGTTGCTCCAATAAAGTATCCAAGGAGCTTCTCTCCTCAACTACAGGGGGTTACTAAAATTCGCCTCTAACCTGTTATCCATGCGAACACCCACCTATCTTATATTATAATATTTACAATTTACTTTTTTTTTCAGTTTCTATTTTTTTCATTGTTTAAAGTTTGATCGAATTGTTTACGACTTGATTACGGGATTATTCCACGTTCCAGCGTGGCTTTTCGGTAAAATTCTCGAACTTAATATTCGATTGAATGTTTTCATCAAGATATAGGAGGGATTCATACTGTGCCTGCAATATGTGACAAGTTCATGATTTGAACTTCCTTGCTCTCACGTAATGAACACCTCTTCTTTCTGAATGAATTCAATTCGAATCCGTAGCATACTTTAAATTAAATATCAACAGTTTTCATCTTTCGTGAACAGGGCCAATCAATCATAGTGGGTCAATATGTGATCGAATTTTAATGATTATATTGATATCTCACATGTTTGCCTGGTCTGACGATGACCTTGAACATAATAAAAGTTTTAAATTCAGTGAAAACAAAATCCTCTCTGTTATCAACTATATAAAATATATATATATTCTCGCTCACATAGCATGACACATACCATACTCCGTTTTGTAATATTACAATTATATTTGCAATTTATTAATTATAATATTATTATTATCTTCTTATTAATTATTTTCTTTCTTATATATTATTATTTACTTATCATATTATTATTTAAGTTTAATTATCCATTTTATTATTAATATTAAAGGATATATTTGAATTTGAAATATTATTAATATTTTCTAACCTCATTTGAATTATAACTAATTAATTACATACCAAATTTATTATACATATTTACATGGATGAATGTTTATATTCATATCTATATGAATATATACATGCCTGCATATTTATTGATAATTTTTCTAATATTAATGGAATTTTGGCGCACTGTGTTTATATAAAATCACTTACAATTGTTCTTTTCTATCACCTTTTAGGATTATCGACCAACCTCGAGAAAGCATATGCAAACTTGATTGAAGAGTTATATACGTTTTTTTTTTTAAATTAAACCACATCGACTCAGTACAAGCCACATATTTAAATTTGATATTCAACACTGGTAAGTGTTCAGCATGGCCGTCATTTTCGAAAAATGGGTAGACGCCCTATCAGAAAAAGAATACGAAGTCGAATTGTTAGTTCGAAAAATAGATCTCACTGATATAACTGCTAGAAACAGGTTAATCGAAACCTTAGTAAAATCACATCGTCATCGATTACAACGCTTGAAGAATTCCTTCGGGGAACTCCAAGGTCTGATTAATTGGATAACTAAATTTTGTCGTAAGGCACAGGAAGTGGTTAATACATTAGAGGAAAGGCAAAGTGGTTCAATTCCTAAACGGTTTGATCCCAACGCTACCTTAGTACCAACATTAGAAACCACATCCTCGGGCCCGATCGATACTAATATATCTGAACCAAAGCCAACCATTACCGAGCCTGTGATGTATCCCGTCGACCAGACTCATGATTATACACCTCCGGTTACATCGAACATAGTGAATCCTTCTGACATCCCTTCAATTTCTCTGTTCGGCCTGTCAACTCATTTGTTCGTTTCACAACAGAATATACGCTATTAACACAAGCTATTGCTAAAACTATTCCAGAGGCTACACATATGCCTCAAGCTTACACTTCTTCGTCATGGAGTCAACCAAATCCTCCGGTCATCATGTCGTCTGGGCATTGCACCAGCCCACCGTTTGCGATTAATCCAAACCTAAGGCCTGCTTTAACTATGCAACATAGCATGTCATATTCACCGAATTATCAGTCTCATCAAATTCCTTATATTTAAGCAACAATCAGTGGCCTGTCTTACCGAGACATCAAACTCCGAACATATACGGATCCAATCCAATTCACCAATTGGGACAAACTGAATCCTACAGTTCACGTCCGCTTAATCCTAAGTGGAAAATATTGTTTGATGGTGATCCTAAGACATTGGACGTACACGATTTCGTGTTCCGCTTGGAGACGCTCGCCCGTCGCGATGGCTATTCCACTCATCGGCTACCCTCCTTGATACATAATTTCGTATCAGGTATGGCTGAAAAATGGCTGTGGATTTTTACGCGCGATCACCCGTCAGACTCTTGGGACGATTTACGCAAAGGTTTGCTTTCGCGTTTCTCTAGCCACGAATCTGAAAGAGCAACTCGCCGCTTCCTCGAACGTAGGGTGCAAAAACATAAGGAATCTTTTAACGATTTCTCACTCGAGATTCAATCTTTAAATGGCAGATTATCAAACCGTTTTGGTGAAACCGAACTGATCGAGATATTGCGTGAAAATATGCACTCTCAGCTGCAAACGGTTACGCTACAGACTAAGTTCGCTACGATCGATGAATTGCGAACGGTCTGCCAGAGGTACGAACAATTATGGTCAAGATCACAATTTGACATGCGCGATACATCTGGCGCTCCGGGTCTTCGTCACTTTCCAGCTCGTGTTAACGAAATCTCAGAGAATCTAGAAGGAGAGCACTTATGTTCAGTTAATTCTAATTGGAGAAACACGAGTTCAGCTGACCATAATCGCAGCGAAGCCAAACCACACCCTTTAATTTGTTATAATGCAATAAGCCGGAATTCACAGTTAAATCGTGCCCGCAATGTAATCCTGTCTCGGAAAACCCGATGACGAGCGTGGATCGACCTGGCGTACCTCGCTCAACAATAACGACTACTCAGTCATAAACCAGGACAGTTGTTCTTTCCAACCCAATTCTCACTATGAAGATAGTACTCATGCAACCGCTAAAACATACGTCAATTCATCAACCCAGACGGTAAAAACTGCCGAATTATTCAAAACTTACAACCCATCTAACAAAAACAGTATACAATCCAATCGTAGTGCGAAATACTGGGCTCATCGTAAACTGTTCTATAAAATATGTAGTTCTTTCCTATTAAAAGACGATAAAGACCCCAGGCCGCATGTAGAGATCTCCATAAATAGTATTCCTATCGTAAGTCTCCTGGATAGCGGGGCCTCTATTAGTATTTTGGGAAAGAACGCTCAAACCACTCTGAATAAATTAAAGCTACCCATGAGGCGCATCACCTCAGCGATAAAGACCGCGGATGGTTCAAAAAACCAAATTGTTGGTTTTATCGAAGCTTCAGTTCGTTATAATAATGAGATACACAACATGAAGTTGTATATAGTTCCAACCCTACAGAGCGAACTCTATCTGGGTGTAGATTTTTGGTCGTTATTCCACCTAGCCCCTCAAATTGTCAATCAAATTTCGGTAGTAGAACCGAGTTCTAATCAGGATGTTCTCACAATGGAGGAACAAGAGGCGCTAGAAAATGCGAGATCCATGTTTTTATCGTTCGAAAAACATGGGTTGGGTCGCACATCACTTCTAGAACATCACATTGACACCGGCGATCACCACCCGATCAAACAAAAACACTATAATGTGTCACCGGCAGTGCAAGATCTTATTTATGCCGAGCTTGATCGAATGCTGGAGATGCAAGTGATTGAGGTGAGCGCTAGTCCCTGGAGCTTCCCAGTTCATCTTGTGCGCAAGCCAAATGGTAAATCCCGACTCTGTTTGGACTGCCGAAAGCTAAATGCCATAACGAAAAAAGATGCGTTTCCTCTTCCTCTAATAGATGGGTTACTCGGTCGGCTGAGCGATACGAAATTTATCTCAGCGATAGACCTGAAAAATGCCTTCTGGCAAATCCCACTGTCAGAGGAAGCAAAGGAGAAAACGGCATTTACAGTTTTCGGCAGACCACTGTATCAGTTTCGGGTGATGCCGTTCGGTTTATGCAACGCGCCGCAAACCATGTCTCGTCTCATGGATAGAATCGTTCCTCACCAACTAAAACATAAAATTTTTGTATATCTGGACGATTTGCTCATCGTCTCCTCCACCTTTACTGAACACGAAAGCCTCCTTGCAAATACCGCTCAAATGCTTTCCAAAGCAGGCTTGTCGATAAACTTGAGCAAAAGCAAATTTGTTATGCGAGAGATCCCATACCTCGGATTTATCATAGGAGAATCCGGCTTGAGAACGGATCCGAATAAAGTGGAAGCTATTTGTAACTTGCCGGCCCCAACGACTGTTAAACAGACGCGTCGTTTATTGGGCATGGCCGGATGGTACAGACGCTTTATACCCAATTTTTCCGACATCTCAACACCAATCACCAACTTATTAAAGAAGGGTCGGAAATTTAATTGGACCGTGGAGTGCCAGGATGCTTTCGAACGACTAAAGGTACTTCTAAGCACCGCTCCGGTGCTCGTAAACCCAGACTACTCGAAACCTTTCCACATTCGATGCGACGCAAGTACCGAGGGTGTTGGTGGAGTACTGTATCAACTGGACGAGGAGGGGAATGAGCGACCCATCTCATTCGTGTCCCAAAAATTAAACAGCGCGCAACGTAATTACTCCATTTCGGAGTTGGAGTGCCTTGCCGCGTTAGTGTCCATACAAAAATTTCGTCCTTATATTGAACTCTTCCCGTTCACAGTAAAGACTGATCACGCTTCCCTTCGATGGCTGATGTCATTAAAGGATGTGCATGGCAGGCTTGCGAGGTGGGGTCTCAAGCTCCAACCATATAATTTCAAGATAATTCACGAAAAAAGCTCTCTCAACGTCGTGCCGGATGCTCTATCCAGGGCATTCTGTGACACTCAAGAGGAGTTAGACAATTGTATTTCATTGATCGCGGCTCTTGATCTAAATTCTTCTTACTTCAAAAGTGACGAATATATGACGTTTAAACATAAAATTGAAAGTTTTCCATTTCAGTACCCTAACCTGAAAATTCAGGAAGATAGAATCTATATTCGCGTGGAGCCATCTAAAAACACTCCACTATCAGATGTACCGATCTGGAAGCTATGGGTTCCTAGCGAATTACGCGAAGCTCTGTTAATCCAGGAACATTCCAATCCGTCAGCCTCCCACTGTGGAGTGCGGAAAACAATTGAACGAATTCGCAAGTACTACTACTGGCCCGGTTTAAGTAAACACGTTCGTGATTTCATCGGTAAATGCGAGGATTGTAAGATCTCCAAAGCACCTAATGCGATTCTTCGACCACCCATTCATCTTACGACTATTCCAAAACGCCCTATGCAAAAACTATACGTCGATCTGTTGGGACCCTATCCAAGATCTAAGTCAGGGAACCCTATGATTCTGATTGTGACGGACAAATTGACAAAATTTGCATTCCTCAAACCTCTTTCGAAAGGTTCCGCTCAGAAGATTGTGGATTACTTACGGAACGAAATCTTCCTTGTGTATGGAGTTCCCGAAGTAATCCATTCTGATAACGGCCCGCAATTCGTGGGAAAAGAATTCAAGCATCTAGTTGACCTATTCGGAATTTCACATATGCGCACAGCTATTTACTCGCCTCAGGCAAATGCCTCCGAGAGAGTTAACCGTTCCATAGTGGCTGCTATTAGGACCTACGTGAAAACGGACCATCGTAATTGGGATTTACATATAAGCGAGATCGGCGCAGCACTTCGAGATTCAATTCATGATTCTGCTTCTTTTAGCCCACATGTCATGTTATTCGGCTACCAACGTATTAAGCACGGTTATGAGTACAAGTTGCTTCGGCAATTAGGTTGCCTTACCAAGTAGTCAAGTTGAAGTAAACCACTGGAACGACAGAATGCAAGAGATCCACGTATAGGTCAGGAAGAACCTAGAGCAAGCGTATGCTAGATATTCCCGTTATTACAACCTCCGTAGTCGTCCCGTCTCGTATGATCCGGGATCAACTGTCTTTGTTAGAGAACATCCACAGAGCCAAGCTGGCGCACAGTTTTGTGCCAAATTTGCTCCTAAGTTTCGGAAAGCTAAAGTTCGTAGTCGTGTGGGAAACATCAACTATGAAATTGAAGACGAAGATGGCAAACTATTGGGCGTCTACCACTGCAAGGATATCAAACCATAAATACTGAGTTGATAAACATCACTGGCTGTCATTAATACATTTTTTATGTACTTCATCGTGATATCGACCTTCAGTTGCGTCTGCCTATGCTGTCTCGATTGCGAATTTGCAACGCATCTGTTTTGTAACGGTCGGTAATTCTACCCTAGGCAAAAATTATTTGGATTATTTTTGTTGATTAAATCAAGATCATTTTTAAATAATTTTTTTTTGACGAGAAAGAATACATGTATATTGTAATACAGTACCATGCACTAATTGCATCGATTATCGATTTTTGCAATATTGTTAATCGATTGTTGAGTCGTGATGATGTCTTTGTTTTTACCTCTACTTAAGAGCGTTAATTTTTTTTGAGGGGAAGCTAATTTTGTATTTTGAGAGAGAACAATTTTTTTTTTCGGTTAGAGTTGAAATAGATGTAAGACTAGAAACATCATCCACGCAAATGATTAAAAATTGAAAAAAATTTTTAAAAATAAAGAAAATAAAATTAATTTGTTTAATCAATGTTAATCTTTATTTAATTCCGGTATTTATTGGCCGTTCAATTTGCTGTATATACAAAATTGCGTGAGAGAAAGCAAATAAGTTCACTCAGCTTTATCGTAGTCTCGTGGCGATATATATTTATTCCGCAGTGGTGGGCAGGAGACGTGTCGCGAAACCACCGTTGTGTTACCATCAAATTTTGTTGGTCGTTCACGTTGTTGTCTTGGAAAAGAGAAACACGTGAAATTCAAAACAAATCAACGAGTTAACCCATCGTTGATGTGAAGAGTTGCGGTAAGACAAAGGAAAAACAGCAGCTTACACCGTTAGTGGAATAAACCGTTCCTGCGAATATTCGACATCGTGTTCTTTGGTGCTATCTGGATGCAGTTATTTCTTCTGTGGTCGAGTGGGGTCGGATTAACCGTGGTGATCTCATTTATCGGAGCTGCTGACCATGCTTGTGCACTGAATTTCGTCGCTCCAGAAGTTTACAAGAAAAAAAAACAAATTAAAATGTGCGGTTAAGTTTTAGTGAGTGGTGTGTGTCTGTGATGTGTGGTGATGCGATGTGTTGATAATGGGTCGAGTAAAAGGCACATGATTTTTTTTTTATTTTTCTGTACGGTGGTTGCATTAGATGAGCCCTCGCAACTGACTCACCCGACGCCAGCGTGTGCCGCCACGGCAACATGATCCGTTACACTTTCATACATGTGATAAGGCCGTCCAACGCGCCAGGTTTTCTTAATCACTGCACGTTCCACGTGCCGATCCTTAATCTCGTGTCCGGGTTCTTAAGCGGGGGTTCCTTTTTTTTGTTGTTTAGGCGGTATCCGATTTTTTTTATTTTTGTTGACATTTTTAAGTTTTTTTACGGATGCGGGTCGTCAGCCCAGCGATCTGGTTGATTTAGTCGCCTAAATCTGGTTGATTTAGTCACCTCCTACGACAAGCTCTGGATACTGTGGTGGTATTCTATGGGTCTCATGTTTCGTTCGTAATATTTACGAAACACGAATGCCCCCAACCACAGGGCTAATTTGCTATTTTTGGGTTACCAAAAGTAATAGTAACCTATAACGGGCCTCCTTTCGGGTCATTTGAATTTAGGAAGTATCCGTTGGTCTCAAAATCAATGAGTCCAAAACAAAATATATGATCTCTGATTTTCGAGACCAAGACGCAAGTGATGTCAGTAGTGGTAACCACACTTTCGAAGGAGTAATGAGATTCAAGTATCTTGGATCTCTCATACTCACGATAATAGTGTGGGAGAGGATATCAAAGGTAGGCTTGCCACTAGTAATCGGACTTTGGATCCTCTACGTCCACTGCTGAAATCAAAATATCTTGCAAATGCGGATAAGCTGAAACTGTACAGAGTGTTGATCAGACCCGTTGTCATGTATGGATGTGAGAGTTGGACCCTGACGGATGAGTACCAAAGATGGCTTCTAACATTCGAGAGAAGAATCATGCGTGTAATATATGGCCCAAAACGCGACGTTGATGGCACATACTGAGTTCGTTTCAACCACGAGATCAGGAATTTAATGCAAATTCCTGACATCGTGCATGAAATAAAAGGACAGCGAGTACGCTGGCTCGGTCACGTTCTGCGTGCGGATCCGAACCGAATGATACAGCGATCTTTAAAGGGAGAACCGCCTTTCGGTAGGCGAAGAGGTCGCTGTCGGTGACGATGGCTCCACGGCGTAGAGAGCGATCTGGCATCTTCTGGTTGCTTGCAACAATATGAAGAGATGGCTCGTGATCGAAACCGATGGAGTCAGATTGTTGACACGGTACGGGCCAATAATGGCATGAAAAAACCGTAAAAAAAATCTCAATTAAATCAGTAATGGCCCACAGAAAAAATTAACAAAAATATTGGTGGTTACACCAAATCAAAAATGAATATCATTCTTTCGTAACATTCAAAGTGAAAGGTTGTGTAAAACAAAACAGAAAAAGCAAAAACAAAATTTTTTTTTTTTTTAAAAAAAGGGTAGGGTAAGCGATCACCTTTATTGAAGATTGGGCATAATGTGGCCATGTTCGATTCTCTGATCATAATTTCATATCAAGAACTTAATAATTGCAACGATTTTTCTCTAATTCTCCGCATGACTTAAATGATCCATGAACATCTCTGCAGTCTGTATTTGAAGGTATTCAATAAGGGCTTGTGATACATGTAGAACATAAAGTTTAGGTTAGAAAAATGTTTACACCATGTATTGACATAGTAACGAAGTTAACTCAGAGGTTTTGAGCTTGATCCTGAATAACAGTTGACCGAGGTTTAAAAGTACGGTGCATGCCGATAACTCATGTAATCAAGTTTTTCACTCTCAGACTGAGTTTACTTCACCAGATCTGATATTTATCAGACTTTCACAAGTGAAGTGCATTTTATATTCACCGGTCCTTCCTTAATTGAAGAAACACTTCCATTGTATTGAAGTATGGGAAAAAACGGATTTTGCAGATTTCTTAGATGATTAATGAAATAAAAAAGATGTTAAATATTTTCATTTGCGCTAGATGCAGAATACTTTATTTTGGATTTGCTCTAAAATTGTCTACGCCGATTATACCTTTGCTAGATTGAATTTAATAATTTGGGTTACTATCCATTTCGCGGTACTCATTTGAAAGGGACGTTCTCAATTGTCCAACATTAAAATTCAAGACAACACCCATTCCTAAGGTATTGAAATTGATCATTAAATCTGCTTCATTTATTACCATTATTCCAAACATATAATCCTCATCGTTAACGGCACTGGGGTTTCGGTTGGTATCACCGTTTGAAAATAAATTTAGCAAACCGTCTTTGGATGCAAATTCAAACGGCTTTTGATTATTGATTGAAATCATCACTTGGTTTTGAGACGAGGATGGTGTTATATGAACAACTAAATCATCGCCTTGTTGTTTGTAAATAATTAGCATTTCGCGTTTCTGTTTACCGTCTTGTGTCGGTAAGTTACGGGTAAAAATAACAACACGGGGATTTATATAATACGTTTGAGACAGTGGTTTATATGACTGTGAGTTTTGGGACATTAGCACCATATTCCAAGTATCGCACTGACCACCATCAACGCAGGTTGCTGAAAATTAAGAAAGAAATGAATAAATCAAATTATCTACAAGTCAGTAGATTTTAAGAATCACTTACGTTGTTCATTTGGCTGGCTTAAGGCAAGCATTCCAATACGTTCATCCCAATCGTTACGAACGGCTTCGATATTCGAATGTTGAATTAATCCTGCAAACAAAGGTCTCCATAGTCCGAGAACTGTAAATTTTATTTTCAAAATTAGAACTTATACATTTATTGTGAATTTTAACAATTTAGACGAACCTATGAAGCTCAAAATTACTTTAAGAAACATTGTATCTAATCCGTCAGCTTTTAATATATTTAATAAGAACTCGAATCCACTCCAAATGATACCAAATAGTAACTTATAGCAATTTAATTGATTGCCGGAGTTTTTATTTCAAATTTGTGAACAGCATTTAAACACGCGCGCCTCGATCGAGTCGTTAGTTTTATTATTTCGTGATCAAATTTTATTGGAAAATTGTTATGTTTCATAAAATTCAGTCGTGTTTTCGGTTTTATGTTTACCAACCACTCAATTTCGCACTGACAGTATTCTAAGACACTGTACAGTATAGACATATTGCACCTTGAACCAAGACCGAATGTTCCATCTAAGTATAGTTCGTTTTTTTTCTCTGTCAACTTTACTTAATTTACGGATAAGAAACTTGACCTTTGCCACCGTTACAAGTCAGACAGTTGATATTTTTTTTAATGATTTATAGTTTTTAGTGTCCAACAGTTAATATTTTTTACAATCTATTTTGAAACTGGAATACTCCAACCTAATACTGACTAAAAATAAGTCATCTCCAGATAATATTGCAGTTCTTGTACAGGAGCAATGGGTAGCTGACAATATAATTAGAAGGTTGACAAAACCGGTATGGAGAATGCAATTTACAACAGCAGTCATATGTAGATTATTTATTTTTCCATTTCAAAGTTCTGGTTAGAGATTACTGGGAAAAAGAGTCTGTAATGCCATGTATTTACTTCTCGTAGGACCACGATAAAGAGCCTTCTAAACTTTGTTATATACTACAATAATGAATTAAAAAAATATTATTTTTGCAAACCATACGCGGTTCCTTTTAAATTTAAAGATAGAGTTAAAAATGAATTGGATAGGTTAGTAAGTGAAGATATTTTAGTGCCGATAAGAAATAGTGAGTGGGCTAGTCATGTTGTTATCGTTCCTAAAGGTAATGAGGGTCTAAGAATATGTATTGACTGTCGCGTCACAATAAATAAATATATATAGTCACAGATCATTATCCACTTCCGAATATTGAAGATATTTCTGCAAATTTAGCGAATAATCAAATTTATTGCGTTATAGATTTAAGTGGAGTTTACCAACAATAAAAGACTTTTCAGGTATAAGCGACTGCCATTTGGAGTAGCTTCTGCGCCTTCCTGTTTTCAATCAGTAATGGATAGAATCTTGCTGGGATTAGGAGGCGTTCACTGTTATTTAGATGACATCATTATAGGTGGTAAGGATTTAAGTAATTGTCGAGAAAGATGTTTCGAAGTTTTTGAAAAGGTTATCCGAAAATAATGTAACAATTAACCTAGAGAAATCCAAATTTTTCGTAGATCACGTAACTTATTTGGGACATACCTTATCAAAAGAAGGTATTAGGCCCAACCCAAAGAAAATTAAAGCAATTCGTGAAGCTCCAGCCCCTAAGAATATTCAACAAGTACAATCGTATTTAGGATTATTAAATTATTGTAGCAAATTTCTCCCAAATTTGTCTGGTAGACTACGACCGTTATATACCTTGTTAAGAAAAGGTGAAAAGTTTAATTGGACTGAAGATTGTGAAATCTGTTTCCAAGATAGCAAAAAGTGGTTGTTAGGGAATGCGTTTTTGGTATTATATGACCCGGCAAAACCAATTATGATAGCAACAGACGCAAGTCCTACTGGAGTTGGTGCTATTCTATCCCACGTAATCGGTACCGTAGAGAAACCTGTGTTGTTTGCTTCAAGTACATTAACGGATGCGTTTTCATAAATTAATTTATGGACATCCCTTTGTTATTTATATTGATTGTGACTCACTCAAATCTATATTTAACACAAAGAAACATGGAGTGGGAGTTGCAGCAAATAGATTACTACGATGGGCAATAAAATTGTCTATGTATGATTATAATATTGTTTATCGACCGAGTGGTAAAATGCATGATCCGGATGCCTTGTCTAGGTTACCGCTAAGTGTATATACGGATAGTCCAGAAGATGTTAGTTTAATTCAATGGATCGAATGTGATAGGGAAGTTCCGCTAAACTTAACAGATATTGCAAGAGAAACAAAAATGGATGCCGAGTTAAATGAACTCTATAGAACCGTCATGGAAGGTTGGAATGAAAAAAAAACTTGCGATAGGTATACAAAAATATTATGGGAAATGAAATAGTTTTGCGTGTGAAAGTAATTGTTTGTTTTATGGTGAGTGGATGCAAAATATGTCAACAGATTAGTAACGTAACAAAAGAAAGAGTAACTAGAAAGTGGCCTGAACCTGAAGAGCCATTTCATCGAATTCATTTAGATTTTTTCTTTTTTAAAAGTCGTACTTTTTTGTTAGTAGTGGGCGCAAAAACGAAAATTTAGACATCAAACTAATGAATAGTACAAATGCTGTGGCAGTTATTGGGAAACTAAACCAGATATTTGCTATTTTTTTTTTTTTTTTGCGGTTTTTACATTATTGGCCCGTACCGTGTCAACAATCTGACTCCATCGGTTTCGATCACGAGCCAGCTTTTCAAACCGTTGTAGACAGTTTGAAGATACCAGATTGCTCTCTACGCCGTGGAGCCATCGTCACCGACAGCGACCTCTTCGACTACCGAAAGGCGGTTCTCCCTTAAAGGTTCGCTGTATCATTCGGTTCGGATCAGCACGCAGAACGTGTCCGAGCCAGCGTACTCGCTGCCCTTTTATTTCATGCACGATATCAGGAATTTGCATTAAATTCCTAATCTCGTGATTGAAAAGAACTCGGTAAGTGCCATCAAAGTCGCGTTTTCGGCCATATATCACACGCATGATTCTTCTCTCGAATGTTAGAAGCCATCTTTCGTACTCATCCGTCAAGGTCCAACTCTCACATCCATACATGACAACGGGTCTGATCAACACTCTGTACAGTTTCAGCTTATCCGCATTTACAAGATATTTTGATTTCAGCAGTGGACGTAGAGGATAAAAAGCCCGATTGCCAGCGGCAAGGTGGACCTTGATATCCTCTCCCACACTATTATCGTAAGTGATACTTGAATCTCATCACTCCTTCAAACGTGTGGTTACCACTACTTAAATCAATTGCGTCTTGGTCTTTAAAACCAGAGATTAGATATTTGGTTTTTGACTCGTTGATTTTGAGACCAACGGAAGCTGAACACTGTTCCAGTGGATCAAGTATCTCTTTCACTCCGTTGCCATTTAATCCAATCACACAGATATCATCTGCATAAGCAGGAAGTTGATTGGATTGTTGGAATAAGATATTGTCCTGAGGTGTTTCACTTTTACGAAGGATGTATTCCAACATGAGATTAAAAAGTATCGGGGACAGCGCATCTTCTTGTCGAATACCGGAATTGATTGCAAAAGTTCTCGATAGCCTGTTCTCAACTTTAACACAGCATTGTGACTGCGTTACTGTCATTTTACAGAGATGTACATATTTTTTTGGTATTCCTAAATATTCAAGCGCATACCATAATCTCTCTCGATTGATCGAGTCATAGGCTTGCTTGAAATCTAGGAATACCTGGTGTACATCGCGAGATGTTTCGTAGTACTTGGAAAGAATCATCCGCAGCGAAAAAACTTGATCAGTGACTGACTGATTTGGACGGAATCCTTTTTGGTAGTCACCGACAATTTCCTCCGCCAGAGGAGAAATTCTTCCCAAAATGATGTATGACAGTAATTTATATGCTGTGCAAAGGAGAGCTATACCGCGATAATTCTCGCATTTCAAGCGATCACCCTTCTTGAAAATTGGGCATAACGCGGCCACTTTCCATTCTTCGGGCATAACTTCATTTCGCCATACCAATCGAATAAGGTCGAAAAGACAGTTCCACAAAGTTAGCCCTCCGAATATCAAGAGCTCTGAATTAATGCAATCAACTCCTGGTGAACGATTTTTCTTTAATTTCTGTATGGTCCTTGTGAATTCCTCATAGGATGGATCCTCAATGAACATCTCTGCATTCTGTATTTGAGGGTATTCAAACACAGCTTGTCATACATGTGGAACATTAAGTAGATCAGAAAAATGTTCACGCCATGTATCGAGTACCGCATCGACGTTAACACAGAGGTTTCCATCCTGGTCCCGAATGGCAGTTAACCGAGATCTTAAGGTATGGTGCAATTCGGTGATTCCTTTAAAGAAACCACGCGAATGTGCTCTTTGCTGAGTTATTGTACTCTTAAGACCTTAGCCTTCCACCATTCTTGCTTCTTCAGTCTACAAATCCGGTAAGCTGTCCTCCTTGCAAGAACTGCTTAGTTTTTCCTTGCGATTGGAAACCGAGTCTGCGCTTCATTATAGGCTATATTTCGTTGCTCAACAGCAAGACGACACTCCTCATCAAACCAATCATTTTTGGGCTTAGTTTTCACTATACCGAGAGTGTGCTGGGCAGCATCGACAACCGAGGTTTTCAGTATTTCCAAGACACTGTTCACATCATCAGATTGGTAACTAGATCGTAAAATGTTTCTTCATTTATCAGACCTTCACAGGAGAATCGCGTTTTATATTCTCCTGTCCTCCCTGACTTGTACGAAAATTTCCATCGTAGCTTTGCAGTGACTAGATAATGGTCACTGCCTACGAATTTTGATGACGACCGATACGATCTCACGTCTTGGACAACCCGAGCCCGCCCTTTTGAAATCAACACATGGTCAATTTGGCTTCGGGATGTTTTAGGTGGTTGTGTCCATGTTTCTAAATGGATGTTTTTATGAGGAAAGAATGTACTTGCTACTTTGAGATCATGAGCGATCGCAAAGTACATCATTCTTTCCCCATTCTCGGTCGCAGTTTCGTTTCGGGAGTATGGACCTATATTGTTACATAAGTCGGTCTGATTTCTGCCAGCTCTAGCATTAAAGTCACCAATCACCAATTTGCCATCGTGCTCCGGTATAGAACCCATCAGATTATCCAGATTATTGTAAAATGAGTCTTTATCCTGGGATTGGCTTACATCAGTGGGCCGATGTATACAGACAATTGACAGGTTGGCTAATCTCATGTACAAGCGAAGCTTACACATTCGATTATCGACTGCTTGAAAGTCCAAGACAGCCTTTTTTACCTGTGGCCCAATGAGAAATCCAACCCCAAGATTTCCGAGGTCATCTCCACTGTGTAGCAACGTATAGCCTTGGGACACATGGTCTCCACTTTTAGGCCATCGAGTTTCTTGGAGAGATCCGAGTTCCAGCCGATAGTCTTTCATGCATGTGATAAGGCCGTCCAAAGTGCCAGGTTTTCTTAATGACTGCACGTTCCACGTGCCGATCCTTAATCTCGTGTCCGGATGCTTAAGCGGGGGTTCCTTTTTTTGTTGTTTAGGCGGTATCCGATTTTTTTTATTTTTGTTGACATTTTTAAGTTTTTTTACGGATGCGGGTCGTCAGCCCAGTGATTTGATTGATTTAGTCGCCTAAATCTGGTTGATTTAGTCGCCTCCTACGACAAGCTCTGGATACTGTGGTGGTATTCTATGGGTCTCATGTTCCTATGATATCGCTATGATGGACATAATTTGTAAATAATAATAAAATAATATTTGTAAGTTTTTATCAAATAACTTATAATAACTATAAGGTAAATCGCATCGATATCACGTGCCATCATGATATAATTCCGGCGAAGATTAAAAGATAGCACTAGTAGTAGTTGAACGTAATATTAACATTTTTAACTACTGTTTTTTATATTCAACGGATTATAACGAAACCAAAATTTTAAAATCTAAAAAAAAATTTTTATTTTAGAATCGAAATTGGAAATTATTGAAGTTAATGGGTTTATTTATATAAATAGTAATAAATAAATAATTTTTTTTTTGTAAATTACGTCATTTCATTATGAAATTATTTCGCGTGCCATCTATTGTTCTCGTTAAAAACGTATTGGTATGTCATCTAGAAATCTTGGCCAAAACTAAATTTAACGAAATCATGCTGTCGTTGTCATTTACTATGGAAGTTGATACAATTTCCCTTATAGCATTATAAGTTATTTTGTTTTTATATTAGATTAAGTTTGACTAACACAAACAAAAACAAAATGTTAAGTCAGGAAAATAAACATTATTATAATAAAAATAAAAAAAAACGGTCCTAATGCCTTGAAGTAATTCATATAATTTTTCAGTGATGTAACTTTAATGAAGCATAGTCGATCGTGTTATGTTCGATTTGCAAAAAAAAAGATCTATTGCATTATAGCTCTTCTTTGCACAGCATACAACATACTGTCTTACATTAATTATTTCTAATGATTTAATTGTTTCGATGCGGATATTTTTTTTAAAATATTGTGAAGCATCTCATAATACACACTAGTACATCATGATGTGCCACATCTTTCACCCACATACATACATTACCATAATTGTTATACATACATTAATGTTTCGTTTAAAATTGAATAGACGAGGAGCTTTAAATCCTGTCAGATGTTGTACAATTTCCAGATCCCAGAACCTTTGATCGAGCAATTGGTTTTGTTTATTTAAAAGTTCAATTTAATTTGTTTATTTCAACATAAGTGCAATCGTTTATTTCAATTTTTAATATTAAATAAAAAAAAATTCATTAATTTCCATTCAAAAATAATTCACATAAAAAAATGAATTTGGAACAAAAACAACGAGCGTATTGTGTATTGCTTGTGATCGATTATTGCTTTAGCGCTGTTCTGCGTATATTAAATGATTGCGAGATTCACGTAGCATACAAATACACGTACATATAAATCATAAATTCAACGAACTAAATCAATTTTTAATAAATATTTCAGTCATCTATATAGCTCTAATTATATTATTTACAGTTTCTTAAATATGTATATATTGTATGTGAATGTGTTATTCAAAAGAAAAGAAAAGAAAATCAACTTTAATTTAATCAAATTATATAAAATAATAATAAGCGGTATGATAAATTCATTTGCGAAAAAAAGATTAAAATAAAAACAAGATGCAGTCAGAATAAATTGAATTAGTCTTGCGAAATTACGGCGATGAATCGTACTCCTCATCAAAATATCGCGATGTTGGGTTATTGAAATCAATTCGGGACATTTGTAAAGCTTTATGTATCATTTCCTGTTCGGAAAGTTGTCCCACTCCATCATCAGTATACGAAGACTCTAACAACGATTGATAGAATACCGAAACCGGAGGTTCATCGTTTAAATTCGTTTGGATTCTTGATGATGAAGTACTCGGCTCTAGTGAATCAATTACGAGCGTTGGCGGATTTATTATACAATCTGATTTGAGCTGCTCTGGTGATACATCGTATGCGTTACGTATACATTTTCGTTTTTTTGCAGGTGGTGATGGAGGAGTACGCGGACCTATTGGACTTAATAAGGTCATATCGTGTCGCAATCTACGCCGTGATTTTGCTATTATTGCACTGCTCCCCAAATTTTGTCGAAAATTTCGCCTGTAACTATCTCTTGGACTATTATTGCCGTTCATTGAATGACTGTCTGCAGAATCGGTATCACTATTTTGTTCCGATAGTTGATTGATATTTAGATTGCTCGTGTTATTGCTATTTGTATTGCTATTCGTATTATTGCTTGTCGTGTTAGCCGAACTTACTGTTGCTGATGTTACTGTTGATGAGCTGGCCCCACCACGGAGATTCTAGATAGAAAATAAAAAGAATAAAAAGATTTAATTATAGATGTATTTGCGCTATTGGTTAAGCCCAAACTTAACATCACGAACTGTTCAATTGAATAAAGACTAAACGGAACTTAGAACAAATAAGTTAATGCTCTTATCTAGATGAGGGTTTTGATACATGGTTTTCTATAATCAAATGGTTAAATTCTAGAACATCTTTTGGCAAGCAGAATTCTATTTTCACAAGACATAGACCACTGCTTAATTTTTACTCCATAATTTATAAAATTTTGAACATTTTGGAAAATAGGGGATTTTCAGAACTAAATCCAATTTTGATATGATAGGAGAGGTACAAGCCAAATAGAACTTAATCCTGGAGTATGTTTAACAGAGTTCCAAATAGAAATCTGAAACCTTCTTTATTCTAAAACTGAACCAATTAAGGTGATAGCCGACAGCAGTCATTACTAACTACATTATTAATAATTTATCATATAATTTAAGTAAATACCAATTTAACATTAGGATATTGTTAAATGGATAGGTTCGGACCATTCGAAATTCATTCACATCGCCTCAACAGTAAAAACTGGAATAATTTAAAAACATCTTTGGGTCATCTCATTATATGCTGTATTTAATGATGAGTCCCAATCCATTACCATCTACCGCAAGGGAGACTAAATTGCCGCGATAACCCGACAGCATTTTCATTCAAAATATTAATTTCAAAATATGAAGTTTATACATCTTGTCTTAAGGAAAGGGAAATATATAACGTTTATTCAGTTAACATGATGGGATGGACTAATCAAACGAAACACACGTCACATGCAATCGTTTCCAATGGAATATTGTTGTATAAAGTAATGATGTGTACAAGATACAAACACAAATACGTTATATATTATAATACATAGAAGAGAAATTACAACAAAATCGAATGTAATACAAAATATAATAACACCCACACACACACACATACACCGAAACGCATTTATTTTATTTAATTAAACAAACACGAACCAAGCAGAAAAAAAGAACGTCCGATCAGTGGGACGATGAACACTGCGTTCCCAGAATGATCTCCAATTTTGATAAATACTAAATTATAAATTAATAATAAACTCACACTTTCATCATTTTTTAAATTATCTCGACACCATTGCAAATACGATTCTCTTGCAATTTGCTCTTCAATTGCTTCATTTGTAGCTTCCCAATCTGTTGTTTTTAGCTTGTCCTCGAACATGGTTTGTTCGATTTCTTGTTCTTCACTCATTTGTACCGCATCCTTAAATTGTTTTTGTTCGAATTCGTCAGGACGATAGCCAGCCAGTCCTAATCCGACCCCAACTGACGCTTTATAAGGATTAATAATTGCATTGTAGTGGGAACATCGTTGATAAGATAAACGTAATGGTTCGTATCCATTACTAATTTGTTCGGAATTAAAAATATTGATTGGTTCCAGCTCATAACAGTATAATTCAACAGGCCGATTGTACATTTCAGACATTGCTTGGATCTCGATATGATTACCATGGACACTAATATGTCGTTTTCGCGATACATATTTGGTTATATCTTCAGTCACAAATTGAGCGTAGTATTCGCGATTTTGGAAAATATAGTCCATGGTCTGTTGCCTAATTACTTCATGCATATCTTGATCGCCATAGATTTGTAGCGATATTGCACGGAATAGACATGCTCCGTCTTCAATTATTTCTTTTACGATTAGGCCCCGTTCCGATATTGCTTTTACGAAATTTATATCGCGCTAAAAATATATATTTAAGTATCAAATAAATATTAAAATAAGTATATTGTATAAACTTACATTGTTCCACTCCTCAGGAGATAACATGGCATCCCGTTGACTTATATGCTCGTCCCCGCTATTATATCCCGATTTTTCCTCTAATATTACACTTGTTACATTTCCTAATATTCCTGGACTATTGTTATTTGAAACCGGGCATCCAACAGGTACATTTGTTGGCGAAGGATGCCGTATTTGATTTTGGTGTCCAGGCGATGAATTATGGCTACTTACAACTAATTGTCGCACGTTGTCACGTTCCCGATCTCGTTTTAATTTACTATTTTTAGATGGTTGTCGATGTCGATGCCGGTTACCACTATCTTCGTATAAATGAACATTTGGAAGAGACCGTTTATCTCGGGGTGAGGTATTCTGTGAATATATGGAATATTTATTATTATAAACAGTAAACAAAAAAATTGAAAGAACCCTTATCCTTCCGTTTGTATAATACTTTTAGTACAAACCATTCTACATAAACTTACTTGATTATCTTGGCCAACAATCTGATTTAAAACATTTCGATGAGTATTTCGTCCATTTGCCACAACCAAATTCTGATTTTGTGTATCTTGAGTATGAGTCTCGTCATTTTTATTTGGTTTCTGGTTAACTAAAGTCTTAATAGTCATGTCTCGTTCAATTTACTAATCTTAATTAAAATCATGTATCGTATGGGGCCCTACTAAAGAGTAGTACGCAATACTTAACTAAATAATAATTTATATCCACATGCTTCTATATACAAATTACATACATCAATTTAAAGTCTGTAAAAATACAATTTATATATATATATATATATATATATATATATATATATATATATATATATATATATATATATATATATATATATATATATATATATATATATATATATATATATATATATATATATATATATATATATATATATATATATATATATATATATATATATATATATATATATATATATATATATATATATATATATATATATATATATATATATATATATATATATATATATATATATATATATATATATATATATATATATATATATATATATATATATATATATATATATATATATATATATATATATATATATATATATATATATATATATATATATATATATATATATATATATATATATATATAATTTGTATTTAAACACGTAGAAAATGATTAACTTTACACAAAATTAATAATTGTACGCGATTAAGTTTCAAAAATAAATTTACAATAAAATGATTGCTATGAAATCACAATACTATTAGTTTGTAGTCCACCATAATTTTATTTATTGTTAAACAAATGCAAGATGGCTACGTGTGTGTATCATAGATAACAGTGTACACCCTAATAACCAGGAATTTTGTTTTCTCATTTTTGTTTTTTTATATTATTTTATATAAATAGCCCAGCAACCTTGAATTTGTCTCGTCAGATAGCTTGTAGTATCTATATTACCCCTCGAACAGATAGCCACCGCACATCTAATTTCGTCGTCGATATGCTTAATGCGTATTTGAAACGCATTAAATCCATAGTTTGACGTCTATTTTGATTATTCCCGTAAATTTAGAACTTGTTTATTTACAATGACTTTAATTACCTAAATAAAAAGGTCAATTTTTAATAACTTTTAAATAATTCTTTGAATAACATAAATAAATTGATGTCATAATGTCATTTAACAAGAAATTTGTTACCAAAATTAAAGTAAAACTAATATTAAGGACATAAAATATATAAATGCATAATTTGTTAATTGGAAGTCATATAAGTGTTACATTATTCAATACAAAAATGCTGACCACCATTTTATCTAATTTAGTAATTACAAATGGATATAATTATATCTAAGCGATAATGATTATCAAAATATAAATATGTTCGTAAATACACATTCCAAAACATGTCTTAATTCAGCAAGAAATATGTTATCAATTTTGAAGCAAAGCTAATAATAAGGACATAACATATATAAATGCATAATTTGTTAAATGGAAGTCATATAAGTGTTGCATTATTCAATACAAAAATGCTGACCACCATTTTATCTAATTGCAAATGGATATAATTATATCTAAGCGATAATGATTATCAAACTATAAATATGTTCGTAAATGCACATTCCACAACATATCTTAATGTCATTCAGCAAGAAATATGTTATCAAAATTGAAGCAAAGCTAATATTAAGGACATAAAATATATAAATGCATAATTTGTTAAATGGAAGTCATATAAGTGTTGCATTATTCAATACAAAAATGCTGACCACCATTTTATCTAACTACAAATGGATATAATTATATCTAAGCGATTATGATATCAAAATATAAATAATGTTCGTAAATGAACATTCCAAAACATATCTTAATGTCATTCAATAGGAAATATGTTACTAAAATTGAAGCCAAACTAATATTAAGGACATAAAATATATAAATGCAGAATTTGTTAATTGGAAGTCATATAAGTGTCGCATTATTCAATGTAAAAATGCTAACCACCATTTTATCTAACTACAAATGGCGATAATGATTATGAAAATATAAATAATGTTCATAAATGCACCTTCCAAAACTGTGCCGATGACTGTATTTCTCCATCATTCCATTATAATAAAGCCACGTCATTTAATGATGTCACACAAATGTTCGTCTCTCCCCACTCATGTCCAGTGTGTCATATTGCATTAAGCATCTTCCCCGCCATGGTAAAAATTTATATTGTACTAAATCCACTTATTCCTCTTGATTATACAGTTAACGAGCATCTTGATGTATTTGGGCTGAATACATTGCATATCAATGCAGGCACTTGTATATTTAGATGACATCTAAAATATGGAATCACACACGATATAACTAAAAATGCCTATCTTTATTATTAAGTGGTATGAATCTTGACTAAATTGATGACACTGTGTTATGCAGTCGTATTTATTAAATTTTTAGTATATCTAATTGTCAAATGATAATAAATGCAAGTCAATCCGGTTGAAATTATAAGTATATCTGAAAAGTAGATTCTACATGTACTATATACTGAATGTGATGTTATATTAAGTACCTTATACGTAATTATGAGTTTTGGTTTAAAAACTCGATTCTATTTTCCTTTTTGACGTATTTTGTTCAGTACCCCTCTCCCCATTGTAACAAACTGTCAAAACTAGATAATTGTTTTCCTCCGAAGTGAGTGACATTTATAAAATAACATTGCCCAAGTGACCAAACGTTTATAACTACACTATTTATTGTTTTTTTTGACAATTCACAAAAAAAAACGATATGTGAAGTTAACGTAGGGATATGAATTTTAAATTTGTTATGAAAAAATGTAATCATAATAATGTTTATTGAATGTAATATTTACTCCTATTGCAGATATGAATCTTGCATTATAAATAAGCTTAGTTGAATTAACAGATCTATTATGAAATAAATCCGAATAAGTTTTTTCCGCTAACGATCGAAGAATATAAATTCCTAAAATTACAATAACTTTCTACCTAATGTGCGTTCGGAAAAATCCGATTCGATTTTTAGTTTCATAATAGAACGAATTAATCCGTTAACGGCAAAATCCGACGTTATAATAAAGCCACGTTAAAGGATAAATTCCAATCAGATTTAGTTCATAATAGGCCAAAATTATAATATATTAATAATTACAAAATGATTACGAAAAAATCAAAAAATTCAATCAATCACTCAAAAACCATCAAACAAAACTACAAACAATTACTTGAGAAGGCACAATTAAAATTCTTCATATATATTTTATTAAATTTTCTAAATATTTTATAACAATATCATTTTGTTCAATATATATATGTAGAATTGGAAAACCAACATTTCAAAAATTTTTTATCTACAACAATTTTTTATCTACAATAGTTTTAAAAATTGATTTAAACAAAATCTATATTACAAAAAACGCTCGCTAGTAAAAGGTTTTCAGTTCACTTTCGTTTCGTTTTGGAAATATTTCGTCAATGGATCGAATATGAAGAGAAATACGAACTACTAATAATTCAAATTAGTTTGTTATATATCTATACGGTTAAAGTCCGAAATCAGCAAATAATTACATTTACCGGGAAAATGTACCGAAATACTTAGTAAATGTATCTTACACTTGCATAAATTCAATAGTACACTTGCATAAATTCAATTTACGGAAAATGTTACATTTTCAGAATGAATTCTAAAGGCGTATAACAAATAAAATAACCTCTTTTTATTCAACTATTCTCAATCTTATACTAGAGTATTCTCAATACTCTAGTATAAATCTTATTATATTATATAAATATTATTATATGGAAAAATTACCAAAATCTGATTTTAAATGTGGATAAAATCTAAATTTGCAAGTATATTGATTATATACATTTACCAAAAGGGATAGGTAAATGTGCACATTCGCCGCATTTCCGACTTTAACCGTAACATATATACACCCAACAAATAATTTATAATACTATAAGAGGAATTTTATAAAAAAATGTGACCACAACATGGATTTGATTCTTAGGTGGCAGCATTAGTTAACTGACGTAAAATATAAAATTTTCGACTATTGAATGAAAATAACAATTTAATTACATAATTATTAATTTTTTTTTATATTCAAATTAATAAAATTATTTTATCTGTACTATATGTATAAAAATAACTTTAAAAATCACAATAACGTTTTTTGAAAATAAAAATGTCTGCCATATGTATAAAAATAACTTTAAAAATCACAATAACGTTTTTTGAAAATAAAAATGTCTGCCATTTAATGAAATCATGATGCAACGCAACTTTAGTATGAAAAAGAATACCTATT
This sequence comes from Tipula lateralis, assembly GCA_963932295.1. Classification (NCBI taxonomy): domain Eukaryota; kingdom Metazoa; phylum Arthropoda; class Insecta; order Diptera; family Tipulidae; genus Tipula; species Tipula lateralis. Next base: position 35,845,111 of record OZ010739.1, on the reverse strand, counting down.
GCTTTTATTAAAATTAACGGATTTTAATAAAAGCAATAGGTATTCTTTTTCATACTAAAGTTTTCCCTTCTTAGAGTATGATAAGATAAACGCTAAATAAGCGAAACAAAAACGAAATGAATACGAATCACATTTTAAACGTAAATGTTTGTTTACTTACAGATTCTATTTTTTTCATAGTCCAAACGTTAACGTGAATTTCAAGAATTTTTCTTAAATAATTAATAAATATAGTTAATACTATGCTACTTAAAGAATTATTTTCAATTGAATTTTTTATAAGTTTAATTCATTCATTCATTGTTAAGTTCATTACCAATTTCATTTAACTAGTAATTAAGATTAAACATTTATTTAATCTTAGAGTTAAATACGACTTTCCTTAATAAAAAAATTAGTTTACATAAAAATTGATTACAAATCTTTGTATCAATATAAAATACAATTTTAAATTCTAATTTGATTTTATAAAATACAATTTTAAATTACAAAAGTATTTTTTTTACATACTGTGCTTAGAAACTAGCAATTAAATACCAATACATGCATATGATTCCGTCTACTAAGGTTAACTTTCATACCCCACATCACACTCACGAATTAGTTTATTAGGGAATTTGTAAACGACATACATTTTAGTAAATCACCTTCATGTGTGTCTACAATATTTTATGCAGTGTTGAGTATAGAAGGCGAAGCGTTCTCGAAGATTTTGCAAATTTTTAAAATACAATACGAAGTGGTAAATTATTAAACCAAAATATCGCGACATACAGCACAGTAAATTGTATTTTTGCATATTTTTCTTAAAAATCATTAGAAAATATGTAAATGAATGTCAGGTTTCGTAATACAAGATTGATGTTTCCTTCATGGTGAAAACTGAACAGCTCTTGCAGCACTAATAAAATAACAATACTGTTATTATTCGAAAGGGCACTTTAAATTATTTATTTGTTTTTGGGAAAGATTTATTTTTAATTCGTAATATAGATAAGATAATTATGTGTTGCTGGTTAGAAAATTATTAACCTTGTTTAGAGGCCTTTCTCGATTATGGTTCACATATTAAGGATGAAAAATGATTATAAATTTACAATTAACTATACAAAATATGTATGAAAACAACCAAAACAAACACAAATTTATGAATAAAAAATTTATATTACCAATTAATACCTAACAATTATTTTAATTATTATTTTTTGAAATTTGGCTCACACTTTAAATGGTAAATTTAAACTGTTCATTTGTTTTGTTACATAGAAGCGCGAACAAATTGTTTACCAACTTGAAGTTAGTTCCAATTGTCAAACTACAACAATTGCTATTTTATTTTAAATTGCTATATTAAATTTTAAGTTCGTTTCATAAAAAACCTAGCATATATGTTCGCTTGCCAACTACATGATACAAACTTTCTCTGAGTAAAATAATTTTTTAAAGATAAATTACAAATCTTTTACTTTTATATTTATTTTATATAATATTTTGAGTTTTGGATCTTTCAGTCTGTTTACACGACTATTTCATACGAACTGCTCGAATTAATTAGCCTGTTTACACGAATTATTTTTGTAAAAATTTCTCCGTCACTTACGTTTTTCCTATCCTATTTTTTAATAACATTATACCTTTTTAACACGAATTTTAGCTACTGAACATTTTGTCACTCACTAATTTGATTTATTTGACAATTATTAAAATAATCGTTTAATACTATTTACCATCAAATCGATGTAGGAATAAATAAGGAATTAACTGGTATACTTATGAAATAAAAAATATTTTTACGCATGCTATAGATGTGTACTACGAAAATTGAAATAAATAAACGTCGTTCAGATGGTTCTAGGAAAATTGGACCTATAGCCGTACGTCCTCGATTTGGCTAAGGTAAGGACGTAAATAAGCGAACCGCGAAAGAGTTGGAAGTGCTTCGAGCCCCAAAACAGATTGTAGAGATAGTAAAACAAAAATAAATAAATAAATCGTATTTAAAAAATATTTTATTAAATTTTTCTTTAAGTTTCTAATGCTGCCATCCGAGAATCTTTTCCATGTTGAGATAAGTTATTTGGAGTAAAATAATAAATCTATATAAAAATTTGTATACAGATAGTAGAATAAAAACTTTTTCATTTTAATTTTAAGTTTTTTGTATATTATTTTGAATAGTAAGTTATACTAATAAATAATTTTAAATTACTTAAAATTTATTACGACCGCCCAGGTGGCGCAGTGGTTAAAGCTCCGGCAGTTGAAGTGGGAGGTTCAAATCCCGGGTTCAAATCCCGACAGGGGCAGGATGCAAAAGGGGTTTTCACCATGAGATTGAAGGAATACAACTATGACTCCCTGTTGGAGTGCAGAACTCATGGGCCGACAGCACTATATAGACTGGCATGGAGCTATGCAACGTGCAGATGGTAAGGAAAATCGGACGTATCCGATGGTTAGGAAAATCGTCCTCGAATTGGCTGTAATGGCGTAAAAGCAAAGACGTAAATAAGCGAACCGCGTACAAGTAGGAGTGCCTTTAAAAAAAATTATTACAAACAAATCAGTGGAGAAAAGAGTACGGATGAGACATGTTTTGCTCTCTTAAATACTATGGAACAGCGAAATCCGTAAAGCACTTTACTGATGCAAGAGAAGAAGCGGCTGGGTCAACGTGGTAATGAGTTAAATCAGAAACATTATATGTATTTATATCTTATTTGGGCTGATAAAACAGGTGAGAAAGTTTATTTTAACATAACGGTAGTAGTTGAACTCGCTGATTAATATGCTGAGGCAATTATGACATCTACTTATTTCTTGATGACTCAGTTTCAGCAACTGCGGTGGAAATTAAACCGCCCAAATTGTTTAGCTGCAGCAGTGGGAGCGGGAGGTACTAGATTCGAACCCATTTCGGGGATGCAAAAGGGATTTTTCACCATCTGATTACGATCAGTGGTGAGAAGAAGCGGCTGGGTCTCTGAGTTTCGAATCCATGGGCCGATTCATCTTCCATGTTAATACTATAGGCTGGCATAGAGCTATACAATGTGCATCCACGTAAATTGGATCTTAAGCCGCGTGTCGTAGGGATGTCACAATGGGCCAATCGAGCCTGAGGGATGGAGGACACAAAATCAAACCGCTTACAGAAATGGTTGAAACTTTTTAATGTCACTATATGGATGCACTTTGATGACGTCTATCATTACTCTTGCATATCAAAAAGCATGCATTAAAAATGGAATATCAGGAAAATCATCTATACCAGCTTTCTAAATTTCCTGACAAGAATCTGTAAAACATTTTGAGTTACTCCAGACATTTGTGACCAGAATACAGAACTCAGCTGAAGCATACTCTAAAATAAGTTTGAGATAGAGTTCTGCCAATTCGAATAATAATAAAGCTAGACAGTAATGTATTTCTGTTTGGGATACAATACAAATTTTGATGCAGGATCATCTTGAGCCTGAAACTCCTTCGAATGAAATGAGCATTTCGTTTTAGAAGATCCAATTTCACGTTTCGACCTTTAAACGTGTTGCATCGATCCTTAATGGATATTTGTTAAAAATAACTCAAAATTGGAAATTTACACCATTGAAAACAAATTTAATTCTTTCTTGAAGAAAATTGCTATATTTTATTTTTTTTTCATTTTTTGTTTTGCTCAGATAAAAAAAATAAATTAATTAATCTACTGACTAAAATCTCGTAGTCCTTTTTCCATATATAAACGTGGTTGTTCCATAATTAATTTCATTGATAAATTTCTAAGGTTGACATGCCTTTGGCACATTGAATTTAATAGTTTGGGTTGCTTTCCATGGTTTGGTATTTGGATTCTTACCCTGGGCAACTTGAGCTTTCAATGATTTAGCATGTGAATCATTCTCATCCATACAGTGAACGTCGACGAATTTTTCGATTGTGCCATGTGGTTTGCAGCTCGATTTACATTTTGGTAGTGGCCGCATGCTGAAGCATATCTGTCCATTTTGTTGAGTAACATAGGTTTGGAATTTGGTTTGAGCACATTTTTGACCTGGTTTCTCGTTTGATTCAGATGATGATGATGATGATGATGATGATGATAAACTATCGGACGATGATGAGCTATCTGACGATGATGAGCTATCGGATGAAGATGATGAGCTATCAGACGACGATGAACTATCTGATGATGAAGAATATCGTCCTCGATTGTATTTATTCGAGTTGGAATATATATCGTACCAATTGCGATTTTGTTTGTGTGAGTAGCATTGACCTTGACGACCATAGTTTTTGCCTTCATGTAATTTTCGGCCATCATTGGTCAAGGCATAGCTGGCGACGAAATCGTCTGGATTTTGAGCTACACAGTTATCTGGAGTAATGAAATCATCATTTGAATCACCAGTAAATGTTCCGCAAAGACCGCGAACACTGCCACGATATTCAGATCCACCAAGAGTTTCAATACGTTCACCATCAAATATAATTTGAAGTGAGTCAAGTTCAATAGAGACCACAAATTCATCTGTTGACAATTCAAATAATCGGATTGCAGGGTTATCGTCACCATCGTTATCGTCGTTTTTGTTTCGGTTGTTTCTATCAGTATTATCGTTTGAATATAATTCAACTAAACCGTCTTTTTGCGATAATTCGGTTGGCTTTTGATTGTTGATTGCGACAATCACTTGGTTTTTAGTTGAGGATGGTTGTAAATGAACGACCAAATCATCACCATTTTGTTGTTCGTAAATGATTTTCACTTCACGTTGTTGTTTGCCTTCTTGTTTTTTCAAGTTACGGATAAGAACAGCAACACGCGGATCGTTATCATTATATTTTCCATTGTTTCGTGATTGTGGTCCATAAGATTGTGCGTTTTGGGTCATAAGCATCATATTCCAACCATCATTGAAACTGTTTGGAAGATAGTATGTGTTATTATCGAATGTGTTGATGTAGTGACGATCGACAACACAGGTTGCTAAAATAAAATATAAATAATAAAAAATTAAACACTTCTACAAGCATATATATGATATTAAAAATCACTTACGTTGTGCTTCTTCTTGATTGTACGCATACATTCCGATACGTTCAGCCCAGTCATTATTTGGATGAATTGCAAATATGGCACGAGTCCATTCATTGGTTGGAATATTATTGAAAATAGTACGCAATTGTGGTGCGTTGATTTTCACTTCAGCAGCTTGTAAATCTGATGAAAAGTTGGCGGCTACCTCCAAGTATCCTGATTTACCGGATTGAAAGTTCTCATTTACATATGGATATTGGTTTTGACGACACCACGAGTATAATTTGTAGGCAATTTGTTCAAGTTGATTTGGTACTTTTCCGAATTGTACTTTGAAATTATATTGATCCAAAATGGATGCTTGATGAGTAACATTTTGACAGGCTGGGAGATGATAGTCACCATGTTGCATTTGTGCTAAACACAATTGTCCCAAATCTGATCGTTTGATGTACTGACGGCGTTCGTTTGATCGTTGCATTTTGCCTTGAATTGAAATTTGATTGCCATTCGAGCAGGTCTCACCATAATTTACTTGGGCATTAAGAGATGATGTTGGATCGAATTTCAATGCTTCTTGGAAGTTCAATTGTGGAACATTTGGATATTTACTTGAAACAGTGGCGCACACTTCATAATTTTGTTTTTCGTCTGATTGTTTATGGAAATAGAATAATGTTTTCGATTTTGAATCAACAACACTATCAGCTTGGGCAATAGTTGCAATGTATCGTGCATTTGTGTTTGGTGTTGATCCCTTCTTGGCAGCAGTTCTTGGATGTTCTGTGAATTTGGCCGAAATCTCGACAACACTAGCATCAGCATTACGAATACCGTTTTGGGCATTTTGCAAGAATTCATCTAATCTCTTTTGGCTATTGGATGATGTTGGGATTGCCATATTATATGAACCATCGCCATTTGATGTGGCTGGTCGAGCATGGGTTTTTGATGCAGCTCCGGATGATGTTTGTGATTTTACATTAACAGTGATTGTCATGGCATGTGAATTCGAGCGGGAACCATCATATGTCAAATTGTAACAATAGTATTCGTTGGTTTGTGATACTCCAGCGAATAGTAATGCAGATATATAGTCGTGTTGTTGTAATCGTTCGTATATTTTATAAGCTGCTTGATTCATTGAATCACCATTTGGTGCATATGATTCGGTATCTCCTCGGAAGCGGAATTGCATGCCAGTGCTCTTTTTGCCGAATTCCCAATTCATTTCTTCGCGATCGTTAACTTGAATCAATTTGACATCACCAACTTCAGCGATTGGATCGGTGTCTAGGATATCCTTGCGAGCAGTATATGGCCAATTACCCAACTGCAAAATGTTTGTGCTGTCATGAGTGTTCAATGAACTAGCAGTGAAATTCCATTGATTGGCGTTTGAACGACCATTTGGTGCGTTGAACTCAAAATTGAATGGTAAGTTCAATTGGAATGTTTTTTGTGTACCGGCAATGTATCGTTGATGATCACCCAATGTCATAAATCCTACTTGAGCATCAATCATTGTTGAATAGACCATTTGAATTTGACCAGACACATTGTAACCGTTTTGTGAATATTGTTGACTATCATCACGTCCATGTCGTGATTGTTGATTGTCGTAGTTGTTATCATCGTTACGAACCTTTACACTTCCACCAATTTGAACAAGCGTTGGTACTTTCAATGAATAACTGAAAACGTTACCGGCTTCCAATGGGAATCCTAGAGTGATTTGTTTTTGGTTGTAGAGTTTTGTGTAGTTGAAGTTTGTGCTGTGACGTAAGGCTCCAGATGCTTCTTGTAACTGTGCTTGAATATTTTCCAATGTTTGTTCATCGAATGAGAAATAACGTTTTGTTCCAAGAGCTGATAACATAATCGATCCTTGGAGTTCCTCGTTATCGTTGTCACCATCGTTTTGGTTATTATTTTGTTGGATATTCAAGAGATCAGCTAGACGTTCAATGCTCCACGGTGACTGTTTATCATTCGATGATTGTTTGTGTTCTTTCTTTGAATTGTTCGAACGACTATCACTTCGATAGTTCAAACCTTCATCACCACCTTTGTTCATATAACCATCGAGAACATCAAATAGATGATCGACTGATGAGACCATAGCATGGTATTGTCCATACTTCGATTTATATCCAGCCATATCAGCTTGAACGCTGTAGTAGATTGATTTTGGCCATAAACTGTCTTTGCTACCAATATAGCTTAATTGTTGTTTGTATGCCAAATCCATTTCCTCGACAATATAGTCGCGCAAGTTATATACCGAATATTGAATTCCGTATTCTTGTTGATTATTTTCATCCAAAATATGAACAGCGGCTTTAGCATTGGATGCCAAATTTTTATAATATGGATGTTGTAATTCGGCGGCCGATCGGATTGCAGTTGTAACAGCTGATTGAACATGTGGATTTTCATTTTCATCTTGTGTCATTTGTGCCATACGTTGTAAGATTGACGATGATGGAGTTGTTTTCATTAACAAAAACACGGCAGCACATCGTAGCTCATGATCTTCGTTGACATTTTGATAGATTCTATATAAAACGGATTGTGCCAATTTTGGATAGGTATGAACCAATTTATCTAGTCCAATTACAATCGACAATCTCTCGAATTTGGTTAATTTTCTTGGATTTTCAAGATATTCTTCGAATACGTTTAAAATTTGTGGATGTCCCAAATTTCCAAGTGCACGAATGTACACTAGAGATTTGTATCGATCGTTTTGTTCGACAGCACGTTTCAATTCTTGGTTGATGTATGTAATCACATCACGAATAACAGCTGAACTGTTTCGTGAACCGAATGGTCCAAAACTATGTACTGGATAGTAGATTTTGGCTCCATCTTCGTTGACTTGAGTTCGGTAAAGTAAATCGGTCAAAGCATATAAAACAGTGGAATTTAATCCTCGTTGCTTTTGAACATGCGAATTCGTGGCGAGCGATAAAAATTCTTTCATCACTTCGTGTGTTGGATAACGCATGGTTGCTGGTAATGTGGCAACAATTTGTGCAGCTTCCTCTCCTTCAATTTGACGATTGTTGATCCATTTTTTGATTAAACTGAATGCTGGGCCGGTGCCTGCTTGTGTGACTGCATCGCGGAATGCTTTCCATGCTACGTTGCGTTCATTCATTTTTTGATCACTTGGATTACCATTGGCATGTGGTGAGTAGATTTGTTGAGCCACTTTATTAATCTGGACGGTATCCATTGTGCGGATCATTTTTGTCAAAATGTTGAATTTTTCGAGGGTGTTACGTTTTTGGATTTTATTTGGTTCTTGAAGATCACGAGCGATGTCTTCGCAAAGTTTTAATGTGCGACGAACGGCATCGATTTTGTTCGAGTATTGAATTGATGCTCCCTTGTATCCTACATACATTGGTTGTAATGGTGATTCAGGTGCTTTGTTGATTGATGGTTTTGGTTGAACATATTCGGAATAATCGTAGTCGGATGAATCAGATGACGATGAGTCTGACGACGAAGATGACGACGACGACGACGATGATGATGAAGAAGAATCTGATGAAGAGTCAGATGATGAGCTGGAGGAGATATTATCTTTAATGGGTTTGCTCAATTTTTGTTGTTGTTGTTTTTTATTTTCGATGAATAAACCGTTAGCTTTTGGTGCGTTACGGCGCACTCGTGATTTTCCTTGACGTTCATTCTGTTGGTTATCTTCACGTTGATCTCCGTGCTTTGGCGATTTTTTGTTTTGATTTGATCGCTTATTTTTTTCGTCAGATTCTGATGATGATAAAGATGAAGATGATGAATCACTCGAACTGGATGAATCAGATGAGGATGATGATGAGTTTTCATTTTGACGGATATCATTATTTTTGTCAGATGGTAAATTGTAACTGTAGACGAGGGTCTTGACTGACACTCCATCAACTGGTCCATTAACAGCGCCATCGAATTGTTGCACAGCGACCAATGTCAAATTGACTTGACTCACAACCATTGCCTTTTGATTGTTATCCAAGAAATTTGGACTAATAGCGACACGGTTAACAGTCTCAGATGATTGGATTGTATAATTTTTTAATGATCCCGAAATATGTACCCGACTGATTCCCGATTTCTGCAATAAATGTGAAATGGTTAAATTTTTGACAGTCAATTGAATATATGATGAATTAACTTACCGAAAAGAAATCACCCATTTGATTTGTGTTTGGTTTCCAGTCATTCATTCCATCAATTCCAAAGTGATATCCCAAATTTTGTTTACAGTTCGAATAGTTCTTGGTCTTAACAATTTCATAGTAGTTTTGACCACCATTCAATTGTGGCATTGGAATCCAATCTGAATATTGGTCAGCCATGCGTGGTGATAGTTTTTGTATATCGTATTGAATTTCACATTCTCCTGAAACGGTCTCCTCCATTGTTTTGTAAACAGCATTTACACTATTATTGTTTGGCAATAAATTGTATTTACTGTTAATCTTATTTTTGGCTTGTGTGTCTATTTGAATTTGGCTCACAATACCCTTGATTTGATTCAATTCCTGGTTTGTAACCGATTTATCGAATCTCAACGATTGGACTACATTATTTCTCAAGTGAATGGCAAATGGTCGTTGGCTAAGTTTCATTGGCTCATATTTTAGTTCGCGTTTTGGAATTTCTGCATCCCAACTGTCCAATTCACAATGGAACTGAGCTTGTTCTGGACGCTGTAGTTGAGCCACAAGTTCTTCGCCGTTAACCGATTTAACAACGAGAGTTGCTCTTGTTTGAACTCCAGAATATTGACGCTTCAACCATTCGTATGAGGTGACGGTTCTGGTTTTTACTTCATATGTATACTGGTGATGTGGTTGCCATGCAAGTAATGGAGCCCATAGCCCGAGAGCTGTAAAATAAATTATAATATCGAAAATTATTAAAAATCAATTTAATGATTTTAAAGTGTTTATATACGAACCTATGAAGCTAATAACTATTTTGTTAAACATAATGTTTATATAGCCGAACTTTTAATCCGTCAGTTTTCTCTATATATTATCCAATGAATACGATTATACTTCAAATGGATTCCAACTAGAACTGATGAAGGGTTTGAAAAATTTCTGCCTTTTATTGCAAATCAAAATTGCAAAGTTTTCAATTTTTAATCGATAGTCGTGACACGTGTGGTATGCAATTAAACTCATTTTACTTAGTTTGTATTTTTTTTTTCTTGTTGCTTACTTTATAACTATCGATCAAGTTTACTGTCCTGTAAAACTGTAACGACAGCAAATTTCTTATTTATGAAGCAACATTCAAATAGATCAATATGAAATCGGTACACTATGCACTTTAGTTTTGAGTTTCATTTGAAGTTATCAAAATTGTAAATGGTAAATACAAAGAAATGAGTATATACAAAAGAATATATAAAACTATTACATTGTTAACAAGTGAGATATTGTTGCTTACGGTTAAAAATAATTCTTGTTATCAATTTCAGTTGTAAATTAATTTAATTACAATTTAAGTAGGTATCTCTAGTTCATCTTAAAATGTATTTGTTACTGAAATGTTTACAAACAACTTTTAATAGATAAGATGTTCGACTTTTTATGAAATAATTGTCATACATGGTCAAAAACCAGGTATGATATACTGTCTCTAAGTGCATGATAAACAACATTTGAGGCGTGAACATCCATTAGTAAGCTGCACCCATACATAAGTAGTTATTTTTCCAATCATACAGTGATACGCTAATATAATCCAAAGGTTTTATGTTTTTGATCTGATCTTACTGACTACTTTAACTATTTGAACATCAATGACTCGCCACAATCTCCAAGGTGACATCAATATCATATGCTCTGATTTTGAGCAGTAGACAAGACTTCACTAGATGTTGACAAAGTTGCTCCATTAAGAATAAAAACTCAGTATTTATCTCCATCCTGTCGAGTACAGCTCTCATGTAGTTCCATTTACGCCTTTCAATTATACTAAAATATCAATTTCTCGAATAAGAATCCGACATCATCATGTAAGAGAGCAGGTTGGCAGGTATATGCCCACCCATTTCCAGATTAGGCGTCACTTGACCCATCACCATCTCGTGGCTGGTTTATAATGAAGAAGTTAGGCTTCAGGTTCATATATAGATTTAGGACACCAGATATAGCAAATGAGACTAAGGATCTGATAACCGAAAAGTATAGCCAGTACACGGGTAACGTGATTCCCAATTTGTGCTTTTTCAAAACCTATTCTAAGTGACTGGATAAGAAACCAATCTAAGTGACCAGATTTTTTCGTCATTTAGGCTCGATTGGCCTATTTTGCACTCCTCCTAGTCGTACACTTTCAGTCAAAAAAATGTTTTTCAAAGCATCCAAATCCCCAAAGTGATAGTCAATATCTCTCTTAATTAATTGGCCAATTTATCAGCCAATACATTTCCTTTGATACCCATGTGATTGGTTATCCAGTGAATTGTAACTTCGTTCAGCTTGCCTAGACGAACCGAGGGAATTGCTGTCTCCAAAAAAAATGGTGATTTAGCAGTATGAGAGACAATCATCTTTAGAACAGCCTAGCTACTACTATCTCTGCAATTCATCTCCTTTGTATAGTGACACCTAAGATACTACTATCTCTGAAATTCATCTCCTTTGTATAGTGTTGCTCTCAATATTGCATGAATTTCCGCTTGAAAGATAGTTGCATAACTACCATACATTTAGCATGTAAAATCGTCACCATATCGTCACTGGAGAGGTAGAATGGGCTGCTGTAGTCCTATTTGTACTTTTCGGTAATGATTACACCAAATAATTTCCCGAAAACGTGCTTCGACACCATAGTGACCGATGACATATGGGCGGTTATGTATCGCCCCTCCTTCTTTTATGTTGGCATTGTCTAGAAGGGCAATTGATTGTCTCTGCCTTGTAGATTATTTATTGTTCCAAAGAAGTTTTTGTATAGGCGACAAAAGATGATGATGTCTCAACTTTTCTAGTGGAAACCACCAAAGTGATAGTCACTCCTAAAGCAGACTCAGCTCCCACAAAAGTAGATCCAAACGGGTCAGTACATTTCCTTTGATACTCATTATCCAGTAGACTGATTATCCAGTAAAGTATAACTTTGTTCAGCTTGACACCTACCAAGAGTGATAAATTATTTCACCTCAGGATTTAGCATTTAAAACCCAGCAGCAGCCTAATTACAGCAAACTGATCAATTGACACCAGACCCACAGATCTCAAGGACTGCAGTGGGTGGGATGTGCACAGTCGATTAAGATCGATGTAAATGAACACATCTATGACACTCTGTTGGAGTGCAGAATTCATAGACCAACCCTATGTCAGTTCTATAGGCTGAAATGGAACTATGCAATGTGCAAGAAGGATGTTAATAGCAGACAACAGACAGACAACAATTGATAACCGAAACATATAGCCAGTACACGCGTATAGGTTTCAAGCACCATGATTTACCAAATGAATTTTTCTTATGTGTTTTTGCCATCCGATCTAACCAGATCGCCAATGGTATAATTTGTTCATTTCGCTTATAGGGAATAAATTAACACAGTTCAGTTCGTTGTCACTTTGACTCCGTGAGGCAAGAGTAATGCGAGTCTATAAGATGTTGGTATGTCATTAAGATAAGATTAATACCCGAGTTGTCCCAAATGAACTCTTATAAGGGAGTAAGTTCCGAATTATACAGGAAGTAGGCTGAGATTATTAGAACATACCCCGTTCCTTCACTTTATAGACAGGAGTCTATAATTCATATCATTTATAATATAAAAGTAGGGTCTCGATCTCGACCAGGTATTACTTACCAGGACAGATTCCATAAGGGCCCTGAATCGAGAAGGTTCTTGAATCGAGAAGATCCGCTTCCCAATCAAAATTTGATTTAAACAATTTATCCCAACCCTTTAGCCCACCAATGATTTTTTTTTATCTCTAAAAACTGTTTCGGGGCTCGAGGCACTTCCCAATCTTTCGCGGTTCGCTTATTTAGGTCCTTACCTTATAGTTTCCTAGCTACACAAAAGGTGTACAAAAAAGAACTCAGAGCATTAATAGAAGTGTGATAAGTGATGCAGAGGAGCTGTAATCGTGACGGTTAATGATGAATGGTGGGAGTTGAACTCGAACTCCACAGAGTGGCGGCATTGATTGACAGCTAGGACGCTGAATCAACCAGCCAATGAAGACAGCACCTGTGATAGCATGTCTTATGATATGCTATATATTGTATGTGATCTGTAACTGTAATATTCGTTCGCTAGGCCGGTTTCGATCTGATGACGTCATTGACTCGTTGTGTGATCGAAAAGATCAAATCCATCTCGTCAGGCATATGCGACCGGACTTGATGTATGTTGCATTTCGTCTCTATATATATACATATATATATTGTAAGGCTATGTTGCAACAGTTCTAGCGAATTACAGAATTTGAAGCGAAATCTTTTTTCGATTATTTTGTTTCTACTTCACTATCGTGGCGTGACTATTCGTCGTATTTGTGAACGCCACAGACCCAACAAGTCACTGAGCAGGGATCATACCTATATACTTGATTCACTTCGTCTACCTAATGGCAAGCTTACTTCCTCGAAATAGGAAGTAGATGATTTACTTCTCACTACCCATTTCCCGGGATGTAGAACCATTACTACCGATAATTCTGGTGTAGTTATTAATAATTTGGATGTAAGCCCCAATTGGGACTTAGCCTGTAGATTAATCTATTATGAGGTCCTACGTTGGAGCGTGTTCTCTTTCGAACCCGTCAATTCTGCCGGTCCTGACGGTGTATTTCCTGCTGTATTACAGCATGGATTTGCTCTCATTAAGTAACATTTACTACGTCTGTTCCAGACATGTATCACTTTTAGTTCTGTTCCACAATCTTGTAGCAGAAGTAAAGTAATTTCACTTTTGGGTTGTAAGGTTAATAGCTCAGCCTACGTCAAACACCTTGGAGTTTTCTGGATAACAAACTTTCTTGGAAGTATCATCTGGACTTTAAACTACAAAAAGCCACTGCTATTTTTTGGCAATACCGCAGAGCTTTTCGTAATTCTTGGGGATTATCCTCCAAAATGTTATATTTTATCTACAAATCACTGGTTCTCCCAATGCTAACTTATGCATCTGTTGTTTGGTGGCCAGTGGTTAAAGTTAAATCTTCAATTGTTAAACTGAGCTGTTTGCAAAACTTCGCTTGTCGGGCTGTAACTGGTGCCATAGCTTCAACTCCGCTCCTAGCTGTGGAGCTAATTATCGCGCTACCCTTATCCCGAACAATCCTTCATTTTAGGTACAGCTTGTTCGGCTGCCTTTCGCTTGAGGAGTGTTGGGGCGTGCTCTTGGCGCTATTTCAGGCCATAGATCTATTCTTAATTAATTTAAACTGGCTATGCCAGAACTCGGCATGGTAACTGATATGCTTCTGCCTGTCTTTAATTTCCATAGATCATTTGAGGTGTTTCATTCAACCAGGGATATGTGGTTCTCACCAGATTTTCTCAAACAGACATCCGAATCGCTTGTATTCTTTTCAGAAGGCTCTGTCACTGAACAGGGTACGGGCTTTGGTTACTACTGTCCTTCGCATGATCTGAGAATCTCTGGAAGTCTGGGGATCTACTGTACTATTCATCAAGCGGAATTAATTGCGATTACTCACTGTGTGATGTCAGCTCGTGGCCGACGACAAAGAGATTATATTTTTTACGGATAGTAAAACTGTCCTTAACTCATTGAACAACCCTCTAGCCACTTAAAACTGGTACTGGATTGTAAGAAATTTGTGAATTTCCTTGGTCGTAACAACAAGGTAACGGTCATATGGGTTGCTCATTGTGACATTGAGGGCAACGAAATTGCAGACTGTTTGGCTAAAACTGGTTCTCACCTATATTTCGTAGGTCCTGAACCAGCTGCGCCTTTACCTACTATATAGTGAAAAAAAAAACAATTAAAACAGTTACCCTATCGAATCTAAAGCGGACGTGGTCAGCTACCGCTACTTGTCGTAAGGCGAAATACTTTGTCAGAGGGATTAACTCTAACCTGACAAATTACGTTCTTTCATTGAAAAAGGACAACTTGAGAATTTTAGTCTCTATACTTACTGGCCATGGCCGTTTCAAAAGCCACCTTCATCGCATGGGACTGGCCAGTGATGCCATATGCGACGAATGTCTGGAAGATGTTGACGATAGTTTACACTTCATCAGCAGTTGTCCAGCTTTCGACCTCATGAGATCTCTTGTGTTTAGCTGCAGGTATCTTCCTGTAAATCAACTGTCTTCTCTGCCCTGGTTCAAACTGCTTCAGTTTGCTAAGATTGCAGAACGCGTCTGTGCGTTTTGATGAAACCCTAGGTTTGCCCTATGAGTCCTTTGTGGCATTGTGTGCGGAACCTTATAGGGTTCCAAGCAACTTTAATAATAATAATAATACGTCCTTACCTTAGGCCAATACAGCCAAATCGAGGACGTACGGCTATAGGTCCGATTTGCGTAGGAACAATCTGCGCATTCCATAGCTCAATGACAGCCTATAGTACTGCCATGGAAGTTGCGTTGGCTCATGAATTCTGCACTCCAACAGGGGGTCATAGATGTGTTCATTCACATCACCGATCGTAATCATGGTGAAAAATCCTTTTTGCATCCTACCCCTATCGGGATTCGAACCCGGTACCTCGCGCTCCAACTGCCGCTGCTTACCACTGCCTCACCTGGGGTCCGCCCACGAATGATCCACCAGTCGGTCTTTAGTCTCGGAATCTTTGAGTATAGTACACTTCAAATTACCTACTTTACACTTTAAATTACCTATGTAGAACCGACAGCTTCCAACTCCCTTTTAAAAGTTTGGTCGTTTGCCCACAACATGTTAACCACAAACTGTCTCTAATGACATCTATATTTTAATATTTAAATGTAATATAAATTCTCTTATCAGAGTTACAGTGACATCGGTTGATAACTAGCGAGTATTTGCGCTAAACAATTTCAGATTAAATAAACCTATATTCATGTGATCTCAATTACTATACAACAATGATATATCAAATATAATTACAGTAAACTACATATTTTAAATTAAGTTGAACAAAATAAAATTAAAGATTTTAATCGATGTATAACCAAAATTCTGTCCAGTGTAATTAATTTGGCCGTTTCCAATTTGATCAAATAATGTACATACTTACGGAGATATTTACGAGATGGTAGCATAAACTTGTTCTAATACACCATCTGGTGATTTACATGTTGCAGAATGAATTATCCGTTAGTTGAAGGATAATTTGATTTTATTGATACTCACTAATTTCCTAGTTTAGGTTCCATAGACGTGTTAAAGTAATTCCATGGATGATTGTACTAAACGTTAATATTGCGTTAACTTCTCTGTTTTGCTGCCTCCATGTTTGTTGGACGATAGTTTTAAACCCTGAAGTTAGTCTACCATGTTTCCATGAACCGAGTTAACTTAGGTTTAGGTTTCGTTGAGTTAATAACATGGCGGCGCTAATCCGTATCGTTTCCATGAACAAGTATAGAGTACATTTAATTTGAGATGTGTTTAAGGATAAAACCTGATAAAACTCAATTCAATATATTTTCTATTACGTTTTGTTGTATTTTAATGAGTGAAGTTTTCTTGTATTTCAAAGAGACATGTTTTGATCACAACTAAACAAACAACAACAAAATAAAATACCAAGCAAACCTAACTCAAACGTATTGGTTTCGTTGAGTTAATTTGGATTTAACGAAACTCTAACCTAATCTGCGTTTCCATGCACCGTGCACGTAAACCTGGGTTAATTCTGTCATGAAAACATGGTAAATTATAAATAATAATTATTCTAGAACTATTTTGTTGTTCATTACTTTAAGTAATAGTTACTTAAAGTAATGAACATGTTAAAAACATCTTATCACGATACGGGATATCAATAAAGTGCAAAATAAACACATATATTTGGTGAAATAAATTTTATTAATAAGAGCAAAATAGCTACTTCAGAACACATAGTTTTATAATTTTCAATAACAAAATAAAAAACTTATTAATTTAGTTTCAATATTAATTTTAGATTTATCAAAATTGATAAAAACTATTATTGATGTTAAGTCCGCTCTAACTTATCCATAATTTAGGAATTTGTTTATTGACACTACCCAATCCTGCCTTAAACTTCTTTGGTTTGAAAGCGGCTTGGTTTTAAATTGCTATGAGTTTATATTTTCTTACGTTGTAAAGAACTAACCCCTCTTAATTTTTAATAAAAAAAAACAATATTTAATTTACTTCTAATGCAAACGTTTTGATAGGTTTTGGACTTTATTTTTTAATATTGAGTTTTAATATTTACATGTATATAAGAAAACCGAATGTATATATATATATATATATATATATAATATGATCATTAAATAGAAAAACAAGTGATATTTATACGGTTCTCACAGTTTTTGAAGAAATTAACAATGTTTTCAGGACAAATGCTGAGTAAACCTCAATGGAAAGTTTCTTTAGAAATGATTGCCATTATTACTGAAATACAACTAAAACATTTAAATATTTAAACTAGTGAAAAATAAATTATTTTTAAAAATGTTTTTTCGAATATATAGATATCTCCCCCCCTTTACTTAAAAATATTATACAATTTTAATTAGCAGGACTCCCCAAAATATCACCTGCATTTATATTTAGCTATCAATTAGCCATAACTCTTATTTACTCCAGTTTATAAATACATATATCGTCAGCGAGAAATGCATATAACGTGTAAGGTCGAAAAATCACATTTTCAGTAAGCGATTATTAAAACATAAACCTACTGTTTTTTTTGGCCACCAAATATTAAATTTTATAAAACTATTTCTAATGTCGGGAGATTACCATTATTTGCTTTACTTTTCGTCTGCTTTCATTGGAGTGTTTCTATATATTAATATTGCCATGGAAATTTTAAGAACATACCATCGATTTAAAAAATATTGCTTATAATTAAGGAGAATTGATTCACCACTATAATAGGACACATATTCGTAGATTTTTTTTTTTTACAAAGCAGACGCGTTCGTGGCACACACACAGTTGCATTTTAATATTGGTAATCACCTGACTATAGCTAGGTTTTATTTTTGTAACAATAAAATTTACTTCGGTGTCGATTGTACCAAGGTTTTAGGTACCAATCATAAAACTATTCGACTTCGGAGTTTTACGATATCGAAAAAAAATGCAAAAATCTGACTATTTAGTAGTTGGTTAATTTTTATTCTGTTGTTGAAATTGATATTTAAAATTTAATTCAAAAATATTTCTTATAGGATTCTCATATAAATTTAATTACAATTTGATAAACCTCCGAACTCGAATAGTTTCGTAACAGCCTTCTTCATAAGATTCTCGTGGTACTAACTTTTTGCAATTTTTCACAAAATGCGAGTGTGAGATTTCGTTCTTCTGACTGTTTTTGCAAAAATTGAGCTACTTTAAAATATGTACAGTTTCTTTACAATTATAAAATTTTATATGAAACATTTATTATACAAAAACAACCCTAAGAACGACTCGCGTTTCTTTCTAACTACCCGTCCTTGTACAAAATCACATTACACTATTATTATAGTTAAATTTAAACGTGTAATTCAGTTTATCAATATTCCAACTCTTCACATGATGTTACAATTGTCCAAAAATATTCTCGAAGTCGAATCGTTACAGTCAATTGTCACGTCATGTGAAGTGATACGACCTGAATATTACCCGAAAATACTATGAGTCGAAAAACCTATTACACGATAATTTTTTCTTAATATTTTGACTCTATCCGCAATTTTCAAAATGCTAAATTTCGAAAAAAGAATTAACTTACACACCTGTGGCCCTATTCTGGTTTACCCTGGGAATTGGGAAAAAGAAATTCCCAATTCCCAACTATAATAATTCCCAATATTTTATTCCCCAATTCCCAAAACGTGTATTCTGGCGTGCTGGGAATTATTTCCCCTCTGTGAAAAACATAGTTTTAAATGTTCGCCACTAGAGTACCTTTTTCATGTTTTTTTTCATGGTGCGCTATGTTTTTATATTTGAGTATGATTTAAATATTGACGGATACATAATAAATTTACAAAAAAAATAGGTGTTTTCGCTTTTGAAAAACAATTAAAAATTTTTAGGGTCGGAATTATTTTCTACATTCACTATTTATTATGATTATTAGTATTTATGAATGAGCTAATTTTTTTTATATTTTTAGGGCAGATAATACCAAATTTAAAAAAATAGGTGTTTTTGCTTATAAGAAAAAATAAAAAAAATTTAAATTCATACTCTAGTTTTATGATTATGAGTATTTTACCATAAGAAATATGAATTCCCAACAATTTTAATAGGGAAAAATAAACGTCAAAACTATTATAATTGGGAGTTATTTTTTTCAAACGAAATATTTTTCCCAATAGCCAGAATACACTTTTGGGAAAAATAATTACCAACTGTTATAAAAACGTCAAAAATTCCCAATTCCCCGGGAACCAGAATAGGGCCACTGTGACTCTATTCTGGTTTTCCCGGGGAATTGGGGATTTTTGACGTTTTTATAACAGTTGGTAATTATTTTTCCCAAAAGTGTATTCTGGCTATTGGGAAAATATTTCGTTTGGAAAAAATAATTCCCAATTATAATAGTTTTGACGTTTATTTTTCCCTATTAAATTTGTTGGGAATTCATATTTCTTATGGTAAAATACTCATAATCATAATACTAGAGTTAAAAGATTCTTAAAAGCAAAAAAACCTATTTTTTTAAATTTGGTCTTATCTTCCCTAAAATATAAAAAAATTAGCTCATTCATAAATACTAATAATCATAATAAATAATGAATGTGGAAAATAATTCCGACCCTAAAAATTTTTAATTGTTTTTCAAAAGCGAAAACATCTATTTTTTTTAATTTGTTATGTATCCGTCAATATTTAAATCATATTCAAATATAATAACATAGAGTCCCATGAAAAAGGTACTCTAGTGGCGAACATTTAAAACTATGTGTTTCACAGAGGGGAAATAATTCCCAGCACGCCAGAATACACTTATTGGAATTGGGGAATAAAATATTGGGAATTATTATAGTTGGGAATTGAGAAATTTTTTTTTCCCAATTCCCAGGGAGAACCAGAATAGGGCCACTGGTATTCTCGCTGACGATATATATCATATATATGTATGTACTCACTACCGACAGTACGTACAATACCTTAATTAAAATAATATCAATAACAATTAATTACAAATATCTGTTATATTTATAAATAAATTTTCCGAAACAAAATTGTTTGTTTGATTGTTTCTGTTTGTTCAAGGCACTCCCAACCCTTTCGCGGTTCCCTTATTTACGTCCGATTTTCGATGGTGAAAATTTCCTTATTTGCATTCCACTCCAAATACCACCAAAATTCAAATTTGATCGGGATAAATAATTGTTTTTTTTTGTAGACACATCCGGGCGACAGTAGATCATTATTCTTAAATATTAATTGGCGACGAGATAAATGTCGAGCCGAATAACTGAATATTCATGTTATTCAACTTATCCAATCCGCATTTTTAATTAGTTTTGGTTTCAACATCAATTTTTATTTTTAATCCTAATAGTTTTGAAATGACAACATTGTTATTTGTTTTAAATTGCTTATTTTTTTTTTTATTAATTTATTTTGTATAAAATTTTCAATCGTTGTAGTATGTTATTGCTACGAGTTTTCATTCAAGAAAAAAAAAATATTGTTTTGATTATAAAATATTATAATTATATAATTATTAATTACTAACTGATAATTGAAATGATTCAATGTAAAATCCATTTATTATTGATATTATTTTTGTAGATTGCTTATTTCAAGTTATTGTCGGTAGTGTATTTATAATTGGTTTCTGGCGTGTGTGTATTAATAAATATTTACAATTTTATATATTATGCACTAGAAAAATTATATGTAAATTAATTAAATTCATAAAAAAACAAAAAAAAAAAAAAAAAAAAAAAAAGCATTAAATTCGATTGGCGCGCTTTTTAAAATAAAATAAATGTTTAATTTTACAATATAAAATGGGTTACAAACTAAAATATAAACTTATACTGATAAATGTATTGAGTTGCCATCTTTTACATTTATATAACAATTTATGCTGTATTTATGCGTAAAATTGTGACTAGAGGCAAAAACAAATTACAAAGGAAACAAAAAACTATTAGGTAAAGGCATAATTTATATGAACTTTACAACAAACTAATCACAGAGGGAAATTAATAAACAAATAATATAATAAAAAGTCAAATTTATACAAATGATTTAATTAATTTAAATTAAAATAAATTAATTGGAATTCCTAAGTTATTATTTTTTAATAATCGAATTATCGTTATTTTCTAATTCTGGTTGAGAGTTTTTTTTTTCTAACTCATCTTTATCGGTAGTAATAGTCTCGGTCGCGGTCGCAGTCGCAGTCGCGGTCACGGTTGCAATCGTAGTGATAACGTTATTTTTAACATCGTTATCACAATTTTCTGCATCGTGATGGTCATCATCATTTACCTCACTTTTCGTCATCACCTTTTCATCATCGATACCAATATCTGGTATCGTTGTACTTATCGCCAATATTGAAGGCGGTGGCGATTTTTGATTTGTTATTAATGTTGTATCACTACTACTTATATTACTACTACTAGTTGTAGTTTTAGTATTTTTTTGTATTTTAATTTTTTGTGGTGGTGGTTTTTTATTTTTACATTTATGACAAATAAAATCGTCATCCGGTTTTATTTGATTTTTATGCAAACCTACACACAACATATGGAACCATTTATCGCATCCCCCATCACATTGTACCCAATCAACTTCTCGACCTTATTATTAAATAAATAAAATAAAAATCGATTATTGAAATTAAAAATATTTTTTATATTAAATATTTACCAGACGGATGAACGCAAGTAACCGCACTGCAATCATCATCATCATCGTCGTCTTCATCCTCATCCTCGTCCTCATCATCTTCCGATGAATTTGGTTCAACAATATTATTTATATTAACTAATACTTCTGCTGTTGATGACGATGATACTGGATTTGTACTTGTCGGGTTTCGAACCTTTTTCTTTCGACTTTTCTTCAATTTCTTTTTTAAATTATTTTCTTGGGCTAATGTAGCAAATGCTTGTCCTAATTTTAACTTTCGTCCACGTTTTGTCGAATTCATTTTTATATAATTTTTAAATTGGGCTTTACTTTCAATTCCCCCTCCATCGCTACTTGCAACTAATATCGGTGACGATGATGTTATAACCGCGGCCATTGTTACGGCACTTTGGCTTTGATTTGTCGTTAATGGTGGTGTACTCGGTGATATATTCATAGTTTGAGCTACTGATGTATTTGTAATAATCGAGCTACTTATTGATGTAGCAACAATTTCTGATAGTTTTGGTAATTTTGATTGTTGTTTAAGATAGTCATTAGATTTACGTTTCTTGATCGTAAACATCGATGGTTCAATTGTTGTAACAGGCTAAATATATTGATAATATATGTTTTATTATTGATTTCAATTTAATTGGTTTATTATACTTACTTTAATATTATATTTATAATGAATATATGATAAATCGGTATAACTTGGTTTTGTGGCGTTCAATAGGCGCCATATAAGATTTGTCTCGTCTAAAGATACTTCTAGTAGATCACCCTCCATCATTAAATCTTCTAAATTACTTACTACATTATTTGGAATTGAAATCAATGGAGGTTTTGAATTCTCAATTTGTTCACAATTTTCACCGGGTTGAGAAACATCACTCGCTGATATAGGTGTCAAAACTGAGTAGGCATGTTCAATATTTCTACAAAAAATGAATTCACTACAGTATCCAGTTTCAATCACATTATTATCATTATTTTATATATGAAAGAGAATCGTTTGGAATTTGTTGCCCTTAAAGAAAATCGATGGCAGATTGCCCTAAGCAATCAATTGACCACGATTTAAAACATAGGTGTTAAACATCCCGAAGCCAAATTAATCATGAATTGATTTTAAAATATTGGATTATTATTTTAACAAGAAAAATCGATCAGATTAAAATCTCGTGATGGGCACTTAATATTATCTCAATGATGGAAAAGAATGACAATGGAATGTTAGATTTACTTGATAATTCAATTTATCAATATTATTGACATGGTATGGACACCTAAATCGACTTATTCTCCCACTATCTAAAATCACAGGCATCACTCGTTGTTGTATAAAATAATTTGACCAACAGTCGAGTTATAATTACAAATACTAGTTTCGATATATATATAAAAAAAATAATGGATACTTACGTAGGTGATGGTGCCCCATTCTCAGTTGTCGATAAAATATTTGAACTATTTGGTGGCAATTGTGGTGGAAAATCATCTTCGTCCGAACTCGTTTCAGTTGCTGTCCCCGAATCCTTAATTCGACTTGTTAAAGATGATTTTCGCTTGTGTTTATTGGGATTGATGGTGGTGTTTGTAGATTGTATTAAATTTGAACTCTGGGTTGAACTAATCATATTATCTAGTTGTGATAGTTTTTCAATTGCTTTTGTTATTTCTTCGGAAGTAAGCAGCTGCCTTGCTCTATCTTGCCAATTCATTGCACGTTCTGTTAAACATTGTAGTGCTTCACCTTCGGGAATACGAATCGGTAATCGTTGAAGGGATACTAATAGTGATAGGATTGTTTCGAGACGTGGTCGACGCGATCGCAAACACGATTGGCATAAATATTTGATTTCAGTATCTTTATCGCGATTTGAAATTGGTATATTTATACCGAGATTAGGTGTTGTAGAATTTAATGGTCGTGGTCGAACTGTATTTTTTGGTGGTGGAACACATTGTGCATGAAACCAATTATTGCATAATTGACAATTATACATGATTCCGAAAAAATTTCTCTTGCATACACAATACAGATCGGTTTCTGGATTTTTATCGGTATTTGTTTTTCGTAATTCGATCATTCCACGAATTTCTCGTTCTTCCGCCTCTTTAAACGCGACAACCATTTGTACTGGTGACATTTCTTCGGTAAATTTTTTACAAAAGCTATTCTCACCTTCGTTTTTGCGTTTCGGAAACATAACCGGTTCAATACGCGGCGATAAGGCTTCCATCAAAGTAAATTGGGATTTTTTGCGTAAAAAAGTACGTGATGTTCGGTCTTTCCAGCTACGAGCCGATGCTAAATGTTCTTCCATTTTTTTAAGTTCGACCAATTGAAAGGGAATATTTTTTCCACGATTTACTACATTTTCGAGCGTATGAAAATATGGATAGTTCTCATTCGATTGTAGAATTTCAACGGTTCGAACCCATTCCTTAACTTTTTTCAATGCATCCTTTAGCTGATTATACGATGGAAGAATACCTTCAATTAGATCGGCTTTTTTTAAGTGAATTTCAATTTGGGGAATATGATTTTCTGTGTAAATTTTGAAACATTCTTGGGCAGATTCCTCCCATAAATTAACGGATGTTATAATAATATCCAAATCAGCTAATTCCCGCTCGATTATATGATGTGGTAAAATCTTCATACCATCGTCGAGTAATCGTTTAAGTACCACTAGTGGAATTTTATCATTCGATTCGCGATTCTGTCGCACCTCACTATACCAAGCAACTTGAGTAAGTCGATCTTTAAGAGTGTAGATTTCAGGAAGTTCGATACATAGCGAGGAACCCTCATCGATTGCATTTTCTAATTCTTCTTTAGTTAATTTGTTGATCGGTTTGGCTAAAAGTTTTGCCGCATTATCGATAAATTCCTTACCCATTTCTTGAAGTTCTCGCACACTATTTCCCTCTTTGATCACACACCACAAATTATCAATCTCGTGCACAAACATATCTAACTCCTCCATAGTTAGTTTATATTTGGTATTGTCACAAGAATTTCGAGTTCTGGTTCGCATTTTATTTATATCCAGTTGCTGAATTACTGTAACACATTTCTCAGCTTCGAGAACCGCGGAATTCAATCGCTCGAGCAGTATCGAATTCGGAAATTTACGCTCTTTGGCCTCCTGAGCCAATTCTTGGAGTTCGTCTAAAGTAATTGTGGTCACTGTTTTTGGATTAATCACTTCCCTGATTCGTTTTAACCAATTTTCAAATGATTCTGCTTTTACCTTTAATTTACGCAACATTAGAGGTAATTCATCTAGAGTGTAACGATATTGTAGAGTATGACGATCGGGAGCACATTTACATAATTCTGAATAATGTCGAAGACAAACGATATTTTTACAGCAGCTACATCCCACCGCTGATAAGAAGCACGTCGTTTTACATATTTCACATTGCCTTTCATCGTCTGGTATAAGTTCGAATGCCTCACGCTCTGCTTTTGTGACACCCCATTCGAGAAGTGATTTACGTAATTTTTTTTCTGAATCAACCATTTCGGCCATATCTAAATAGCAAGCTGTTGCTATACCAAAATTTAAACGATCTGGATCGAGTGCCATTTTACAAACAAGTTCGTCATGCGAAAATACGCAAAATCGTCGCAAAGTTGAATAGTGATTGATGCATTCGCGTCCCATTTTCATCCAATCGGCAGGTGCAAAATTAACGGCCTCCGCAAAATTATATCCTTGATTAAAGCCGGCATGATAGGCACGCGGAAACGTGATAACAAATTCGCCAGCATGTTGATCCGTTCGGTACACTGGAACACCAGCATTCATTAATATATTAGGATTCATAATCGTCACGAGTTGATGTAGTAGATCGGGTTGTGAATGAAATAATTCAGGTGCTGCACTTTTCATCGTCTCCTCAAATAATTCAGCTTTTGTTCCGGGAACACCGTACCATGTTTTCGGTTCACCCCAATGTAAATAATTTATTGAATAGCTCCAGTGATCTTCGTTGTGCCAACAAAATGTAGCAAAACACATTCCAACATACATCCATGGAACTTTCATACCACTTATATCGGCATTTATGTGACCCAAAATTGATTCCTCTAGCAGTGGGAGATTATTTAAATTCCAACTAGATTCTGCATATTCCTGATCCCCTGGCAATAGATATAATGAACTTTTGGTTGGAAAACCAGAGCCGTGATCCATGGTATGAAGATCAGCCCCATATTCTACAGTCACATCTTCATCGATTGACGAAACAATTCGCCAAAATTCACGTTCAACCAACTCGGTAGGCACTAAATGGACAGGCATATTAAAATAATCCGATTTGAATTGATCGGCCATTTCACCAAATTGTTGCAGAGTATATTCTCGTTGCGCTTGTTCAAACCCAAACGCTTCGATTGGTTTATTAACCTCTTCAACAACACATTTTGGACATCTCCAATCCCCTTTTGGTATATCAGTCAACGGTGGAAGTAAACAAAATGTATGATAGCTATCATCGCATCCATCACATAACAACATGGATTCCTCGATATCGCCTCGATTACATGTATGACAAATATATTTGGCAAGTGGATCGGATGCGATACGTCGTTTTACATCGCTTTTTATATTTACAGACATATTTCGATGATGCATCCTTGACTTAACATCAATCTTAATTGGTGATTTAAATATTGGTGAACCAATTTTTATCGGAAACTCTTTTTTAATGTCGGCAGCGATCGAGAATGGTTGATTATTTTGGGCGAACCTTTTAGATCGTCGTGCTGTTGTTTCCTGTGGCGGTGAAACTTGTTGCCGTGATTCAATACAATGTGGTTTATAGTCATGATCATCATTCTCTTGAATTTCTAATTTTATATCGGATGGATCCATTTTACCCGAAGTGTACACATCAAAAGGATATAAAATTCTTTCGTAATGACTTTTTAGTATTGTACCAACACTTTTACCCTGTGGATAACCCATTCGAGCGGCAACTTTTGACCATTTACGATTATTTATTGTTTGTTCTAGTCCTCCCTCCTCTTGAACAATACGATGCAGAGAATATAAATCGAGAGCTTTTCTTTCAACCATTGGTATTTTTAGTGAGGAACCTTGGAGCTCCCAAAATTTTGCAATCTGATCGAGAAAATTAAGTTTAACACGCGTTTTAGCTTCCAGCTCGTTAAGGCGTTGAATACGAGGCGTGAATCGTAACTTATCAACGTCAACCGTAAATGGAGGTTGCCATGCCTGTGAAATAAGAACAAAAAAATATACGCTCGTCATCAGCTCTTGTGAAAGATTCCGTTTAAATTAATTATGTTAAGTCAACAACGCTAAACATTTTAAGACTCTAGAATCCGTTTTCCTCAATAATTACGACTGTTAGATTATAAAAGTGGAACTGCATCGTAGTGCGCTGGCATATCTTTTTCAATACACACCGAAAGCTTACACAATATTTGTATAAGTATGCTACAATTTTACAACATATAACCTCTTCTAATCATGTACTATTCAATAGGTTTTGGAAGACACTTACACATTTTTTTATAAATGGTTAGGACCAGTTTCACCACTGTCGAGTAAATATTTAAAGAATTTTTCAAATGAGAACGCAAGTTCCCACACAACCCACTTGAATCACATCAGCACGCCGATTTTAGATGCGATTATAATATACTGACAGACCATTACTAACCAAGTATGCATGATGATCAGTTTCTACTGCGTGCAACCATCGTCGTTGACGGGTGACTCTACTTTAAGAGAATGCTACACCATACGCTTCGAAACAGGTCATTCAAACAATTAGTAGGTACCGGGTTCAAATCCCGAAAGGGGCAGGATGCGAAATGGGATTTTCACCATCGATCGTCTGGGGCGGTACGATCGGTGGGGAGAATGAACTCATCTGAGACCCAGTTGAGGTTAGAATCCGTGTGTCGTCCCATCTTCCATGTCAGTGCTAGCATTCTACGTAAATCGAACCTATTGTCGGAACGTACAGTAATATAGTGGGAGGTCACAATGGGCCATAAGAGCCTGAGCGACAGACAACATTACAACAAAAATACTACAACAACAAAAAATATCATTGCTCTAATGCACGTGATCGTGTAGACTTTTGAAAGATTTACTACGTTCAGAATGTGTTTGTTTCGTGAATTTGAATGGTTACAATTTCTGGTGTCATAAGAAACTATTATTCGCATAGCAACAATGCCCTATCGTTGAATGTAGTGCGTTCAAGCATAATAAACTTAGTACGTTTACCCTTGGTATAGCCCAGGTATCCTTGATGTATTTGAGTTGGATCGACTGATGTCAAACGCTTTCGCTGATTAATTTGGTGAATATAATTTGTTCTGAATCCCGAACAAGATCGAATCGTGTCGGTGTCTTTGAAA
Source organism: Tipula lateralis (assembly GCA_963932295.1). Taxonomy (NCBI): domain Eukaryota; kingdom Metazoa; phylum Arthropoda; class Insecta; order Diptera; family Tipulidae; genus Tipula; species Tipula lateralis. Next base: position 35,816,626 of record OZ010739.1, on the reverse strand, counting down.
TGTTCAACCATATCACTGAATAAGAAAAGCCTGTGTATTTATGGAGCCTACGAATGTGGTTCGCATTGTATAACCGAATAAACCTGTTGAATGCTTCCCACCATTAGAATTTTTTCTTTTATCACATTTGCAGATAATCTGAGGGTTTTTGTTTCGTGTATTGATCATTGTCATACTTATTAGGCTTGGGTGTATATGCTACTAAAAAATTCATGTATGATCGCGTGCAATGCACCAGAAAGGTAAATTTAATTCCATTTTCTGTAAATAGAACACTAGATGGCTGTTATTGGACTACGTGGATAAATTGTAAATGTTGTTTCCACACCTTTGATCTACATACATGTACAAGAAATATTGGAGATCTGCCTGTTTAATACTAGACAACGTGTAGTGACCGCCCAGGTGGCGCAGTGGTTAAAGCTGCGACTGTTGGAGCGGGGGGAGATACCGGGTTCGAATTCCGATAGGGGCAGATGCAAAGGGGATTTTTCACTATACGATTACGATCGGTGGTGTGAATGACTACCTATCTATGACCACCTATGGCGTGTAGTGATTCCCTTCGACACATGAATTTAATAATTAAAAATTTACTACCGTGGGCAGACCTTTCTTTCCCCCCACAATTGCACTAATTTGGTTCCTCGATTTTCTGCTCGTCCCTGTGTCTAATCCACTTCTAAATTTGTGTTTTAAAGCCTCTTCTCTCATAATTAATCGAGTTGGTTTCAGTTTTGGTTATAGTTGTCGATTTCGACATGTTAATGACGAATGTTAGTTTCAAAATCAGTCACGGCTCGATATACCAGTTCTGGATTAATTGTTAAATGCTGGTCATTTAAAAATAAAATTATTTATTCCTATATAAGGGGAATTACGGTAAAAGTGGGCATAGTATATCGAACAAAAATTGGCACATTAATGAATTTAGAATCTCTGTCGATTCGAAGGTGGTACATAGTTATGGAGATAACTTCTCTATTATTGTAATAGAAACCTTAATATAATATGCATGATAGTGTAGCCTGGTTTCGTGTTATAAAAGTTTTCCCTTATCTTAACTTCAATTTGGACTTTGTATCTGGAATGGAAGAAATACTACTTCTTTAAAACCTAATTAAGGTTCCTCATGCTTCAATTCGAATAGTTCTAAAGAAATGTGCATTCCGCCCCAAAAAAGAATACTTTAGAGAAATAGTCTTATTCATGAATTAATTTGCTGATCTATTATGCCAATTGCACCTATCATTTACACAACAATCATTTATGGTCCACAAGGTTATCAGGAGATATGCACCGAAATATTTGGAATTTTCTATAGAGTCAATTGCACTCTGATCGATTGAGCCAATTGCATCCATTTATGTGTGTTAGTGCATACTAGAATTCTTTGGGGCCTAGAAGTTCTTTAGGAGATAGGCACCGAAATATTTGAAATTATTTGCTGGTCGATTGTGTCAATTGCATCCACCGGCCCCTTATTGATATATTTACGTGTGGTGTGTTAGTCCATATTATGACCAAATCAAAATAACAACAATCATTTACGGTCCACGAGGTTATCAGGAGATATGCACCGAAATATTTAAAATTATATGCTGGTCGATCGTGCCAATTGCATCCACTGGAACGTATTGATATATTTACGTGTATTAGTCCATACAAGAATCCTTTGGGACCCAAAAGATAGGCACCGAAATATTTGAAATTATTTACTGGTCGATTGTGCCAATTGCATCCACAGGCTCGTATTGAGATATTTACGTGTGTTAGTTCATACTATGACCAAATCAAAATAACAACAATCATTTACGGTCCACGAGGTTATCAGGAGATAGGCACCAAAATATTTGGAATTATTCTAATTTTATATATAGAGCCAATGTACGTTGGTCGATTGTGCAAATTGCATTCATTGATATAGTTCATATTATGACCAACTCAAAATAAAAATAATCGTTTACGACCAAAAGACTTCTCGGGTGATAGCCACCCAAATATTTATTGTTTGTTTGTTTGTTTGTTTCTTAGTTTTTTGTGGTCAGATATTACTATCCATATGACCTAATGTTCCTATTTCTCCAATTTCTCTATCAGATTCTTCTTCCTGAAGGTCTGCAGCTTGGATGTGTTTTGTTGTATAAGTTTGATTGACTTGGTATTGTTTTATTGTTGATTAGTCAGTGGAGTATTTCTACTTTTCTGAAATATTTAGTTTTTATTTATTTTCTTTAGTTAAGTCCAATTTATTGTTTTTATGTTTTTTATATGTTGAATGGCTGATATTTATTTATATTAGTGATTGGCTATTGTTATGAATTGTGAATATTATTAATGAATTTGGAGTTTTGTGAATCTATGAAAAAAATTGTGGTTAAGTTTTAGTGGTTATAGGTTGTAGTTTATTTCTTTGATGTATTTAAGTAATGTTTTGTATTCGTATTTGTCTTCTTGGAGTAGTATGTCTGTAAGAGTTTTTTGAGTCAAGAGGGGGTACTTGTTTCTTATTGGATTGAGGAATGGGCAGTGGTTTATGATATGTTCGTTGTCTTCCGTTATGTTACAATGTATGCAGTCGGGGTTGTCTTCAAGTTGAAGTATGTGTCTGTATTTTTTGTTGAATGTATGTCCAGTTCGCATACGAATCATTCTTTTTGTATCTTGTGTGTTTAATTCAAGTTTTTTGAACCATAGGGTTTTCTTTGGGGAAGGAACAATTTTTTTGTAATATTTGCCTTTGGTGGAAGTAATTACGTTGAATTTTTCTTCCCATTCTGCTCTGATTATGTTGTTTATTTTTTTAACTGAATCTATTATAGTTGGTTCGTTTTCTAAAGTGTGTGAGGGAGAGTAGGTGGCTGTTTTGGCTAATTTATCGGCTATTTCGTTTCCTTCGAATCCACAATGACTTGGAATCCACTGAATCGTGATATTTTTATTTGTATTATGGCCTGCTGTGTCTATTATTTGATTTTCGTAATGACTATCTGTGTTTTGTTTTATTGCGGTGTCTATTGAATTACATGCACTTTGTGAATCTGTGAGTATTATTATATATTTGGATTTGAAACCCAGGGCGACGGTTATTGCGATTTTTATTGCGATTGTTTCTATAGTTTTAATATTGGTAATGTTTTTAAGTTGAATGGAGAGTTTGATGTTATTGTTTTGATTGTATATGCCAATTCCCGCTTTGTCTCCTATCAATGACCCATCTGTGTAGATATGGGTGTGGTTTGGATACTTTTTTAATGTTTGTTTAGTTAGTTTGTATAATTCTGAATTGTTTTTGGAGTTGATGTTTTGGATATCTTCTATATGATTTATTATTTTTAGGTTTTTTGGATGCGTGGTTTTGATATGTGATGTTTTAATTTGATGTAAAAATGTGTAATTTTGGTAATACTCATTTAATTTTTTTAGAGATGTTTGTTGTTTGATGTCTTGGCCTATTTTCGTATTATTATGAAGGTGTTTTGCTATGTATTTTAGAGTTTTTTGTTTGATATCGAATTCGGATGGCATTTCTGTGGCTTCGGATAAGAGTGCTGGGATAGGAGTTGTTCTGGTTAGTCCTAGACATGTCCTGATGGCGCTATTTTTTATAGTTTGGCAGATGTTTGTGGCAGTTTTGTTATTGTCTTCCGTGATGACATATGCGTACTCTATTTTAGGTTTGAGTATTGCTTTATATATGTTGTACATAGTGGTTGGGTGTGATCCTCCTTGCATATATGTGAGTGTTTTGATTAGGTTTATTGTTTTTTGTGTATTTGATTTAGCTTTTTTGTAGTGGTTAGTGAGTGATAATCTATTGTTGATTGTAATTCCTAATAGTTTAGTATCTTGTTTTTCTTTTATTGAAATGTTATTTATGTAGAGATTTATTGTATTGTTGTTGTTTTTGTTAGTAAACATTCTTAAGAAGTGTGTTTTGTTTGTATTTATTTTTAGGTTAAGAATGTTTAGTTTTTGGGTAATTTTATTTGTAGCTTTTGTGATGTTATATTGGAGTTCATCTTGCGTTTTGCCTGTAACTATTAGGCATATGTCATCTGCGAATTGGTATATTTTTCTGTTTATGTTGTTTATTTCGTGGATACAATTGGTGTATAGGTTAAATAAAGTAGGACTCAGGCAACTACCTTGAGGTATTCCAATGTTTGTGTATTGAGAGAGATGATTTGAGTTTTTTATTATGATGTTCCTATTGGTTAAAAATTGATTGATCCAGTTGATAATTGTAGGTGGGAATTTATGATGTTTCATTGTTTGGATCAGTTGTGTTTTGTTAACATTGTCAAATGCCTTGCTTATATCTAAGTTAATAATAATGATCTTATTATTCTTTTCTTTTTCGATTTTTATGTGTTTTATCAACTCTGTAAAATAGTCATTGATGTTTTTGTTTTTTTGGAATCCATAGTTGTTGATGTTGATGATGTTGTTTTTATTGATGTGTTCGTTAATTCTGTTTAATATAAGTTTGTTAAAGAGTTTTGAGAATGTTGGTAATAGGCATATTGGTCTGTAATTTGTTAGTTCATTTTCTTCTTTTCCTGGTTTGAGAACAGCAATGGTGGCAGCATTTTTCCAGTTTTTGGGGTATGTTTGGTTGCTCCATATTTTGTTGAAGTGCTGTTTAATTAGGTCGGTAAAGTGTGGATTGGTTTTGGTAATTTCTTTGATAAGTTTATAACTTATCCTGTCATTACCTGGGGCGGTGTTTTTAGTTTTTTTTAGTGCAAGTTCAATTTCTGTTGTGTTGAATTCTTCATGATTTATGTTTGTGTTGTTGAGTTGTATTGGTGTATTGTTTTCTAATGAGGCGGGGAAGTTACTATCTAGGAATAGTTTGGCTTTATTAGGGTCTTCCAGAATTATGTATTTTGATTGTTTTTTGTTTTTAATTTTGTTGATATTGTTCCAGAGTTCTTTTGTATTTGAGTTTTGGTTGATGTTTGATAGGAATGTCCTCCAGCTTTCTGCTTTTGATTTTTTGATTTCTAGTTTCAACTTTTGGATGCTTTTTTTTAACTCAGTTGCGGTGTATAATGATTTGTTGTGGTTGTAGATTTTTTGTTTTTCAGATTTAATGTTCCATAATTTTTGTATGTATGTATTCCACCATGGTTTTGGAGTAAATTTAAGTTTTTTATTAACAATTTTTGTATTTTGATTGATGATATTTTCTATAATGTTTTCGATGTTGTTTGTGGGGTTTTTTATAGCATTGTTGATTTCTTCTATTGTTTTTAGCCAATTTGTAATTTGTTTTTTAATTTTTTCGTTTGTTTTGTATTCAATCAGTATGGGAAAGTGGTCGCTTCCTAGGTTATCCTGTGTTACTCTCCATGATATTTTGTTAATTAAGGTTGGTGAACATAAAGTAATATCTATTGCAGAGGTGTTGTGTCTGTAGGTATCCTGTCTAGTGTGTGATCCGTCGTTTAGAATTTGGAAGTTGTTGTTTGTGATTATTTCTGCTATGAGCTCTCCTAATTTGTCTTTGTTTATATTTATTTTGTTGTCCCATAGGGAGTTGTGAGCATTTATGTCTCCTGCTATTATTGTATCTTTGTAAATGTTTTGCAGGATGATATTTTCAAACTCTCTGGCTATTTCATCTGGGATCCTGTTCGAGTTGTTGTAGAACGCGATTATGTTTATATCGATTTGTTTATATTTTATGTTGACTATTAGGGTCTCTATTCTGTGATTGGTGTGGTTCTGGTGTATAGTTTTAGCTGATATTTTTTTATTTATTAATACGCCTACTCCTCCGTATCCATCTGGTCTGTCTTGTCTTATGAGGTTGAAGTTGTTAAATGTTATGTTGTCTGATGGTTTTGTCCATGTTTCAGTGAGGATTATTATGTCTATGTTGTTTAGTTGTATGTAATGTTCTATTAAGTTTTTGTTGCTGTTCAGGCTTCGACAGTTAATTTGTATGATTTTTATGTTGTGCATTTATATATAGGATTTGTTTGAGTATGTGACTTTTTGTTTAAATTGAGGTTTTGGTATTTAATTGTGTTTTTATGTTGTCTGGAGTGGGTTTATAGTTGTTTAATGATTTCGCAATTTCCATTTTTAATAGGTCAATATTTGCCGGATTTTTGTTGGTGTCTTGATGGTTTTCTAGGAATTTTGCTAAGTTTGTGATTAAGCTGTCTTTTGAACTGATTTGTGATTTCAGGGTTTCTACTATGTTGGTGAGGATTTTGATTTTATGCTCATGTTTGTTGTTGATTGATGGCCAGGATTCTGCTGGTTGGTTAGTATGATCGTCAGGAAGATCCGTGATGTTTGAGAATCTGTGGGGTTTTCCGAGTATTTTTTCTTTGGATTCTTTAAATGTGGTTTTGTTGATGGTCATATATTCGTATATTTGTTGTTGCCTGGATCTTTCTCTGCAGCTTTTGTAATTTGTCCTGTGGCCCTCTCCGCAAAATTTACAGCGGTCTTTCATGTCACATTTATGTTCATCCTCTTCTACTTTTGCGCAAGTAGGGCATCTCTTATTCTCTTTTGATCGACATTTGTTTATGGTGTGTCCATAGTTTAAGCATTTTTTGCAATGCAATGGATTGGGGATATAGTAATGAACACGTAGTAAGATGTTGTCATATAATGCCACATTATATGGAAGTTTGTTTGCTTTGAAATGTATTTTGATTAATTCCAAGTTTGTAGCTGATTTGGATTTCGGGTCCCATTTTGTCATACGTTCTATTTTATTTATGGGAATATTTGATTTTAGGTTTTCTTCGATTTCTTTTATGTTAAGATTTGTTGGAACATTTTTTATAATTCCGATTGTATTGTTGAAGTTGTTGGGAATGAATGCATTATATTGGTCGAAATTTCTGAACTTTATAGAATCCACGCAGATATTGGCGTCATTTGCTGTTTTGTATACGATGCGAGCCATGTTCTTGCTAATTTGTTCTACTGTATCTATGTTTACGAAATTATTCATTTTTATAGCCTTTCCTAGGTTTATCATGTTAATATTCTCTTTGATGATTATAACTTTATATGGGCCTGAGTCTTGCCTGTTGTATTTGTTCTGTTCCTCTGGATTAGTGTTCGAATTTACTTTTTCTGACATTTCGATCTTGTTGTTTATCCCAATTTCGATATAATTGTGTCTTTCGATAATAGATGATTCTGTTAATTCGGATATTTCAGAGTTGGGATTTGGATCCACTGCACTGTTTGTGTTGTATTGTTTTGTTGATTTTCTGTTTGTTGTTGTGGGGTTATTTTTTATTGTTAGTTTGTGTTTGTCATTTGTTAATTTGATTTTTTTTATTGTATCTTCATCGTTTGAGTCAGAGTTGGAGTTTGATGCACGTGTTGAGTAGGATCGGGTTAAGTAGTTTTTACTACTTTCCCCTGTTGTATTTGTATGATTTATGTTTTCTTCTATGTCTAGTTTACTGTATACTACAATACCACTAAAACTTACCTTATTAATATAATTAACTTAACTAATTTTTTTATAGATTTCACTTTATTCACTAAATTTATTAATTCACAATTCGATATAGATTGTAATCATAGACTATTCTCTATGAAAATCAAAAATTGAATGCACCCAAATATTTAAATTTATAATAAACTCAAAAAAAACTAGGATGAGATCTTGTTTTCATGTTTATAGGGAAAAAACTGAGATTGCATTGAAAACAGATTGATGCAACTTTTAGTTTTTCTTGGATGGAATACTGGGATAACTTCAAATAAAATATAGTGAAAATTATTCGCAAAAAAGCTAGTTGTAACTTCAAAGCCCACCAAAAATTAGTGGATTAATTGAAGCTAAGAATAAAGCTAGGTTCTCTCATAACTAACAAGTGATCTTTTATGATCAGTACAATAAAGAAGCATTCCACCAAATAAATAACCTGTGCCAAGGTTACAAAACATTTGAACTCTGACGATGTGCGAGAGCACATCAATGTCTAACATATATTAAAAAAAGTTCTTAAAATCTTATGATAGTGCTAATTCATTAATAGGACTGGTGTCATTCTAATTGTCCAATGAAGATATTTGCTTGGCAAAATGGACGATACAGAAAATTTAAATTTATGTTCATTTAAAAATTTATTGATTAAAATATCGGATAAAATACTACAAAATGTCGTACGTGCCGCGTGTAATTTTTTTTTTTGATTATATATGTTCACAGGCCAGTTAATCTAAAGAACCCTATGCATCACTTAACCAAATTTCTTAATGAAACCAAGGACTGGGTATTTAGCATTGACGATTTCGAATCACTCTCTGCCATTCGGACTTAAATTTAATTTAAGTTGCTTTACTTTAAATTTTTTTGGGGTTATTACTGTACTGTAATTTAATTTAAGTTGCCCCAATATGTTCTATTTTTATACTAACTCCTTAGAGATCCCAATTATGTTCATTCTAAACATAAGGATTACTCCTACCTCAATCATTTCATGAATTTCTAAGTCACACTTATAATAAATGACTATATATATATATATATGTATGTGTGTGTGTGTATACATATATGCATAAATTACATATTAATTAATTATATAAATAATTATATGATCACTTACCGCTGGTGGCTTTATTTTGCATATCCCATATTTCTCAGCAATTGGCCGTATCTTACTTATGTAAGTTAATGGATTCTTGAATTCAGTTTCGGTTGGTGTAAATATGGGAGCTTCAGGCGGAACATCAAAATGAAATTCTTCATTTTTATTCCACGAGAATATAGTTTGTGAATTATTTAGGCATGCTTTTTGATTGCTACTGGTTGGTGGTGTAATGCATAAAAAATTGCCATCAATATTTTGTTGTTTTGTCGATTCACTTTTACATGGCGATAGTTGATGTGCAGTATTTTGTGTTGAAATTGATAATATTGTTTTATCGCCGCCACCACCCATACCACCACTTATAACAGCAGCAGCACCAGCAGTAGTAGCGGCAGTAGCAGCAGCACCACCACCACCACCGCCACCATCAAATAATGGCGAAGAATCCTGCTGCTGCTGATCACTCATCATCACAATTCTATCACTTTTAGTCGTTTTCATTGGAGGTGCCGCAATTTTTATACGAATAGGGGGCTGATGATTAGGCCGCACGTACTTTATAACATTACAAAATCAAATGAAACAGTATTGTGTATACACAAAAGTAATTATTGCAACACACTAACACACAAACACTAACAAATAAAATCTATATATTTATCACATTTGCACTATATTTTTAGATTTATAGCAAAACTATCGTACAAAATAAACAAAATAGTCCTCCGTGACACCATGCAAACTATTGTTTCCTTCTTTATTGTAAAAAAAATCATCAAACACAACACGACTCGTGCTTCTCTTTGCGTATGAACGCTTTGTTGTAATTTACGAACGATTACTTCGACAAGACTGGTAGTATTACGATACGATATAGATCACATACTCTGTTAGCACTTTTTTCTCCCCGAGTCTAAACTCTACATGCATAAAATAAAGTACTGTCTTACATCAGAAATATATTAAATACTTATATGAAATATAAAGATTTTACTATTCCTTTCTTATAATAAATGTTATAATTATTCAAAATACTAGTAAAAAATGTAAATAATCAATCAATTTATGAAAATATCGAAATGAATATAATATATGCGCACCATAAATTTTGACATTAAACTTTTTGTATTTTCTATGTTCTTAGCATCATGTGGCATAGTTACCTCGTACATATTGGATTGGAGTTTGACTAGGGTTGCTATTAACTTTACTTACCAGACGAAATTTTTAATAGAAAGTTTTAAATTAAATTTCTTTCTAAATACAATGATTATATAAATTACAGTTGTTTATGGTACAATTAATTAAACACAAAGTTGAATTTATTTCAACTTTGTTAGTGATTCTGAGATATCGGTATAATTATTTGCTTCTATCTCTTGACAAAATGTTTTCCTACATTTCTATTATAAAGTTGAATTATCGATCATTAAAGAGCGATATATTTGTTATATAGTAATTATAACAAGGTTTTACTATCTGAAACATCAAAACAAATGCACAATAATACTGTGATCGTTTATTTTTATTAACCTCTGAAAAACCAAAATTATGAAACAGTAAATCAAACTACCAAATATCTTGGTATATACGTAGTAAATCTTCCTATCAAACTTATATGGAATCGGAAAACCGCTAGTTCCTGCTGGTTAACCGCATAGAGTTAGCGGTTTTTGTCTTTGCTATGGTAGATTGGAACGCTTAAAAATAGTCGTTTTCCAATCGACCAACCGCTGGTACCCTTAGTAGTTTGGTTTGTTCACTAGCAGTTGATCGATTGAAAAGCTACTAGTATTTCCTTTCCAATTCACCAACACTTATTTTTGTTCAGCACGCAACGTCTTTTGCTCGGTAATCATTTGCTGAGCTTAAAGTTGCATAGCTGCCAGCAATTGTCCCATGTCGAACCCTCCAGATTGTCGGAATAGTTTAATCAACATCATCTTTTGCTTCGCCTGTTCCGAAAACTGATCATGTAGTTGATTCCGTTGTCGCCTCAACCTGTTGCATCTCGGTTGAATTTGGTGCCCCCGTATTTAATTCCTATTGAGTCGGGTCAATATTTTCCTCCATCTCAATCTAAGCAGTGTGAAGTCTAAGCTGCAACTCGTTTCTGTTGTCCGAATTTGGTAAATTACGCTGGTTTAATTTTTAAATATTTCATTAATTTTTAATAAGTCCAATAATTTCAATTTTAAATATTGTCAATCCCACATAAATTTAAATTATTATTCGAACCTATCACTGGATTGTGAATATAAAACACGAACACTATTATTTTTACATTTAATTTATTTCACACAAAAATCCACAAATAATTCACAATTAAATATTATCGCACTTTTAAGTTCCACAATAACAACAACAAAAACTATTTAAACACTTTATTTCACTTATTATCACTAGCCAATAATACTTTCAAAAATTCAAAACTGAACTGTTTCGCAACTTAAATGTCTACACCTATACAAACCAAGTTTACGTGTCTACATTTCGTGAAGTTTCCATTATTCTTCATTCGTCGTGTTTTGTTCGTTCCGCCCATTGAGCATTATTTATGTTTATTTTATCCATGTTTGTAATTATTTGAGGGTTAAAGTTCTGCGATAATTTTAAACTACGTTTACCCTCCGCCCAAACCTGTTCGTCTTGAACAATATCCAAACCTCTTCTTCGTCCTCTAGGCTTTTTCCTGGTGCCTTAGACCTGTCTTGTTTCGTCTTCGAATAAACTCTCCTTGCTGTCTTCTCTCAACATGGTTATATGATGTCGGACACCAACTTACTTCCGTCCGTCAACAACTCTCTTTCTATATCCCTTTCACGGACCTTCACCAGTGTATCCTTCATTCCAAGGTGGACTATTAATGCTGCCAACCGATCCTTCTCATACCAACCTTGTGGCTCTTGTAGTCACCATTTCAAACTGGAGTTTGAAGATGTTAAACGGCGTTGTTTCGTCGAACGTTGGTAGTTTTAATTTGATTGAGCTGGTTGATCGAGCAGTTTGAGCATTGCCGCTTGTCCTCAAATCCATCAACTCGTTCTCGATCTTCGTAAATCGGTGATCAGTGACCTCAAATTGCTGATTCATTTCAATTTTGATTGTGTCGACGTTTGTGTTTAACGTTACGTCAAACTCTTGAAATTTCTCGTTGACGATTTCCTCCGACCAAATGACGCTGTGGTTAAAGCTGCGGCATTTGGAGCAGTAGGATCCGGGTTTGAATCCCGCGGCGGGATACAAAAGGGATTTTTCACCATACGATTACGATCGGTGGTGTGAATGAACACATCTATGACCCCCTGTTGGAGTGCAGAACTCACGTGTCAACCCATCTTACATGTCAGTACTATAGGCTGGCGTGGAGCTTTGCAATGTGTAGATGGTTCTACGTAAATCGGACCTATAACCGTACGTCCTTGATTTTATAATGGCGTAAAGTAGGACGTAAATAAGCGAAACGCGAAAGAGTTGGGAATACATTGAGCCCCAGAACAGATTAGAAAGACAAAACAAAAACAAGACACTTTCCTCTTGTTGTTTCAATTTTTCCAGAATTAAATCTCGATCTTGCCGTTGTTTGGTTCTTAACATCTTATGATCGGCTCGCATTTGCATCCAATCATTTGCTCTAAACTCTTACTCGCCGGTACATGTATCTCACTTCCGAACATTACATTGGCTGGTGTTTCTCCACTTTGACATTTGACTGCGGGATCATAGGAGTCATCCTAGTTTTTCTAATGTTGAGTGCCCTGTACAGCCCACCGATTAGTTGTGACTCGAAGTTTCTTCCTTGATCCGTGTGTAAGCTTCCAGCTAATAACCACAGCCATGCTATCTTCCTTACTCCCGCACATCCTCTAGATCTGTGCTAATTCCATTATTCGCTTTGACGATGTGGCCGAAATACCTTACCTTACTACAGATTGAGCTCCATGTTTTTTTCCTGATTCTTTGCAGTACTTCCTCCAAGTTGATAAGATATTATAATCACGACACAGAAACACGTTGAATTCGCATGGCCAGAGAACGCTGTCTGTCTGTTTTTAAGTTCCCTTCCAGAGTAAATATTCTGTTCTTTTATCATTTCTTTGTTTGTTTTTGATCTTGGCTATCTGTTTGGAGCGAAGTACTCTCAACTTTTTCGTTGTTTGTTTATTTACGTCAGTCCTACCTTACGCCAATACAGTCAAATCAGAAACGTACAGCTTTAAGATACGATTTACGTAGAACCGTCTGCACATGACAGCTTATAATAGTAGTGACATGAAAAATGAATCGGTCCATTTTCGGTTCATTCACACCACCGATCGCAATCAGATAGTGCAAAAATTCCTTTGCCATCCAATTGCCGCATCTTCGGTCGGTAACTATATACAAAATTATACATGCTTACAATCAAACACATATACAGGGTGATCCGGTTTGGGATGCTAATCCGTTAAGGCGTAACTCCTTGGTTCATTCTGAGAAAAAAATCGTATGGGGAGGGAGAGTCCATTTTTGGTATCCTTTGAGATACAGGGTGTTTAAAAAATTCGGTCCAAAAAAAAGATGCACACAAATATTGAACTGTAACTTCCGAAATACTTATTCGAGAGCAACCAGCTTAGTCTTATTAGACTAGTAATTGTATAGGCTACGTTTAAGGTTTTAGTAGCTATCTTGCATCTGCTGCCGTTTGAGAGATATAATGCTTTAAAATAAAAAAAAATATTTTTTTTTATAAAATTCAGTTTTTCTAAAAAACAACCGTTGTAATAAACTGAATTTTATAAAGAAAAATATTTTTTTTTATTTTAAAGCATTATAGCTCTCAAACGGCACCAGATGCAAGATAGCTACTTAAACCTTAAACGTAGCCTATACAATTACTAGTCTAATATAAGACTAAGCTGGTTGCTCTCGAATAAGTATTTCGGAAGTCAGTTCGATAGGATATGAAAAATGGACTCCCCCTCCCCATACGATTTTTTTCTCAGAATGAACCAAGGAATCACGCCTTAACGGATTAGCATCCCAAACCGGATCACCCTGTATATGAATGAATACATGAATTATACATTTATAGGATACAGTGAAATAATCAATAAAATTAATACTTAGCCCCAGAAAAGAATCAAACAATCATGTACAATAAATACAAAGTTAAAACACTTAAAAATATTAAAATCAACACAAGAAGACAACAAGATTAAAAGTGATACCATGACTACAACACAACCATTCCTAGAATAGATAATTACACCACAATACAAAACAATAACAAAGAAAGGAAAATTTTACGAAAAAGGATTAAAACTTTAAATACCATCATCGTACAATAAAAAAAACCCTATTGAAAATTCTAGCCCTGTGGGTGGGGGCATTCGTGTTTCGTAAATTTTACAAACGAATCATGGAACCCATAGAATACCACCACAGTATCCAGAGCTTGCCGTAGAAGGCGACTAAATCTGGTTGGATCGCTGGGCTGACGACCCGCATCCGTATAAAACTACAAATGTAAAAAATGTCAACAAGTCAAAAAAAATCGGACACCTCAAAAATAATATTGACCCCCCCGCTTAAGTACCCGGAAACGAGAACGAGGATCGGCACGTGGAGAATGAGGATCGGCACATGCATGAAGGAGTATCGGCTGGAACTCGTAGCACTCCAAGAAACTCGATGGCCTAAAAGTGGAGACCGTGTGTCTCAAGGCTATACGTTGCCCACTGATGTAAGCCAACCCCAAGATAAAGACTCATTTTACAATAATTTGGATACTCTGATGGGCTCTATACATGAGCACGATGTCAGATTGATGACTTTAATGCTAGAGCTGGCAGAAATCAGACCGACTTATGCGATAATATAGGCCCGTACTCCCAACACGAAACTACGATCAATAATGGAGAAAGAATGATGTACTTTGCGATCACTCATGATACGCAGTACATTCTTTCCTCATAAAAACATCCGTTTGGAAACATGGACACGTAAAACATCCCGAAGCCAAATTGACCATGTGTTTCAAAAAGGCGAGCTCGAGTCGTCCAAGACGTGAGATCTTATCGGTCGTCAGCAAAATTCGTAGGCAGTGACCATTATCTGGTCACTGCAAAGCTACGATGAAGATTTTTGAATAGGTCAGGAAGAACAGGGAATATACAACGCGATTCTCCTGTGAAGGTTTGATAAATAAAGAAACGCAAAGTAAATATCAAGGTCATGTCAGCAATAGCATTGATTTGGACATAGGAGTCCACATAGAAGTTGTATCTTGACGGATGAGTAAGAATATCGTGATATATGTCCGAAAACGCGACGTTGATAAATCAAAGGACAGCGAGTCCGCTGGCTCGGTCACGTTCTACGTGCGGATCCGAACCGAATGATACAGCGACCTTTGCAGGGAGAGCCGCCTTTCGGTAGGCGAAGAGGTCGCTGTCGGCGACGATGACTCCACGGCGTAGAGAGCGATCTGGCATCTTCTTGTTGCTTGCAACAGTATGAAAGGCTGGCTCGTGATCGAAACGGATGGAGTCAGATTGTTGACACGGTACGGGCCAATAATGGCCTGTAAAACCCGTTAAAAAAAAATTAAAATTCCATCCTAAAAACTAAGGTACAAGGACAGAAGGGAATACGAAGTTTAATAAAAACGGATTTCACCAACTTGGAATTTACGTTCCAAATGAATCTAATCAAATCAGAACAACAGACAAAACTAGAGAAAAAGATGCAAAAAACACCATCATAACTAAATCCCTACCGCCCAGGTGGCGCAGTGGTTAAAGCTGCGGCAGTTGGAGCGGGAGGTACCGGGTACGAGTCCCGATGGGGGCAGGATGCAAAAGGGATTTTTCACCATACGATTACGATCGGTGGTGTAAATGAACACAGCTATGACCCCCTGTTGGAGTGCAGAATTCCATGTAAGTACTATAGGCTGTCATGGAGCTATGCAATGTGCAGATGGTTCTACGTAAATCGAACCTATAACCATATATACGTCCTCAATTTGGCTGTAATGGCGTAAGGTAAGGACCTAAATAAGCGAACCGCGAAAGAGTTGGAAGTGTCTTGAGCCCCGAAACAGATCGTAGAGATAAAAAGAAACGAAATCCTTTAAAAAGAATACATACTTTAATCATTATGAAAATATAACAACTTTATAACAATCACATAAACAACAACTCATAGAACATTAAAAGCGAAAATTCCACTAACAAATACGACATAGATGAAACAATGGAATTCATATAGCTTCATCTAATGTAATTGTATTTTTATTGCTACATACATTTTACATGTAAAAATATACCAAAAAACAAAAGATTAACGTATCTGAAGAAATGATTATTTGGAATACTTGCACACAATCATATCAACATGTTTATCAAAATAATATATCCTTAAAACTACCCATACCCATACCATTAAACATAAAACAAAGAACACATTGACGACATTATATTCTTATTTAAAGGAATAAGAAAGCAAATAGATAAATCGCACCAATACTTTATCAATTTACTTACGAACATACAATTCACAATAGAAATAGAAAAAGGCAATCAAGAACATTTTTAATAATTAAACATTATAAATAACAAACTGCTATTATGCGACACAACGAATCACATTATCTCATCGAACATAAACTTTTAACATATTGTGACGAATCACAGATGTCACCTGTGATAATTAAAAGGAGTTAAAAATTAAAGTAGTAGTTTGAGGTTACCCTGTAACCAAATGTTAACACATACGAACAAAGTAAAAATAAATAATGAAATAGGCGTAGCGAATCAAATACGACGCAACGAAATTTGGAGAAGTGTAGAGATGCTAACGGTAATGGAATGTCCCACAAGGATTTACTTCGTATAAATATGACATTTAGACATTACGACATAGACATTTGAGTTAGGAATCAGTTCAATTTGGAATTTTAAAGTGTTAATATCGGAAAGTGATAAAAAGTGAAAGTGAATAATTGTAGTGATAACTATTGTGAAAAGTAAATGTAATAATAATTAATTGTTGAATTTTTGTGCGAAATAAACTTATTGTAAAATTAAATTTTGCGAGTTTATATTCACAATCCAGTGGTCGAGCCGGATAAATTATTTGAATAAACATTCGGCAAAATCGTAACAATATAATAATATGAGAGTAGTTTCTTTACTTTCGACCACCGCTAATTCCCGCTAGTTGACCGCTAGAAGTTCGGTACTTGTCTGTACTAAATATGCTGTTAGGCGCTTTCCAATCGACCAACCGCTAGTAGTTCGGTTCTTATCTTGGCAAATTTTTACTATTAGTTGCTTTCCAATCGAACAACCGCTAGTACATGTATACTTATTTTTGTAGACTTAATTGTTCAAATAAATTTTCTGTCTCTTTCTTACGGAAAATTATATGTAATTGAAAATTAAAAAATGTCAGTTTTCATAAATATGTTGACATAGAACAATAATAATAAAAAAATGTTTTATGAATACAGAAATATAATTATTTAGGAAATCGAAATTGAGCTTACGAAACACATAAACTAACCGAAATAAGTTACATTATTTAATATAATATATTTATTGCTATTTTCTCCTAAAGCAACGTTGGCAAAAAGCATCGTGTGTGCACTAACCAACGAGACTGCAAACAACATCATCAAACCAGCAGCCACTGTACGTGTAGGATTGGATTGGAACCAGCAATCTGTCACAGATCAGGAAATAACATCAAACCAACAGATAATTGGCGAACAACGAGATTCCGGGATGGAAATAGTAAAATTCGATGTTGGGTTTGTGACAAAATAGAGAACACATCTCGAGGGAATGCTGGGAGATAAGACATAAACGGGCGAGAAAACCATCACCCATGTACCGAAGACCACCGGAGGAAAGAAAAGCAGCAGCCAAGGAGGAACGCCAAACAACATCGAAGGCGTTTAACGAGTAAGAGTCAGCTTTGAGATTGGCAAAAGATAGTGATAGCTTGATGGTGCGAGGTGAAGTAGATGGATAATCCAGTATGAAAACGTTGGACACTGGAGCAACGAGAACGATTGTGCGGCCAGATTTAAAAACGGATGAAATTCGACCAATGTATGGGTTCGATTTACAAGTGGCGACAGGTGACAACGCGGCAATAGTTTTCGACATGAACTTCTGGTTGCGGATGAGGTCATCCTAAAAATGGACTTCATGAAACGAACTGGATTCGTATTGGATTTTGGACGGGGAAAATTGAGCTACGGTAATATCGAACTGCCTTTGCAACTGAACAATGGGAAGGAGCCAGTCGTATGGAGGACAAAATTGAATCATCGGATGAAGCCATCACCACAGTCGGAAACGGTTGTTTGGGGGAAATTGGATGGAGGTCCTGGAACACAATGCAAGAGAGGATTTTAAAAGAAGTTACAACCTGGATGGGAGGGACCGTACAAGGTCATAACTAGAATTAACGACATGATCTATAGCATCCAAAGATGAGTACGAGGTTGTACACCTGGAGCGACTGGCGTTCTACAGAGGTATAGATCTGGATCCTGTTCGGGACGAACAGGTTTGGGCGGAGGGTAGTGTGACGAATCATAGATGTCACCAGTGATAACTAAAATGAGTTATAAATTATAGCAGTAGGGGTTACCCTGTAACCAAATGTTTACACATACGATCAAAATAAAAATAAATAACGAAATAGGCGGAGTGAACAAAATAGCTGCTTGCCAATCGACCACCGGATAGTACCCGCTAGTGAACCGCTAGTAGTTCGTTGCGTGTCTTTGTTCAATAATCCATAGTAAATTTAGCAAAGACATAACGAATTACTAGCGGTTCAATAGCGGGTACTAGCGGTTGGTCGATTGGAAAGCACCAAATGCGACGAAAAGAATATTCACGAAGTGTAGAAATGCAAATGTAACGGCAATAGAATGCTCCACAAGTATTTACGTCGTAGAAATAGGTGTAGACATTTGAATTACAAAAACAGTTCAATTTGGAATTTTAAAGTGTTAATATTGAAAAATGTTAATAACTGAAAGTGAAGTGTTTTAATAATTGTTGTAATAATTATTGTGGAAAATAAGTGTAATAATAATTATTTGTGGAATTTACTGCCAAATAAATTTATTGTAAAAATTATAGTTTGCGAGTTAAATATTCACAATCCAGTGATCGAACCGTATTAATTATTTGAATAAACACTCGATGGAATCGTAGCACACACACACAAACACATACACACACACACACATACACATTATTTTCTTGCGCTTCTTGAATTTTCTAAATTTTACAAAGGTTTATTTAGCAAACATAAGAATCGAATATTATAAATTATTTGGTATTTTGGAAAACTTGTTCCCGTATAACAATAAATTTTTAGAAATTGAGTCACTCTAAACCAAGTGAGCCGTTTACGAATCATTTATAGCAATTATTTATTCAATGATCCAAGTAAGATGTTTTCTGCGAA
Source organism: Tipula lateralis (assembly GCA_963932295.1). Lineage (NCBI taxonomy): Eukaryota > Metazoa > Arthropoda > Insecta > Diptera > Tipulidae > Tipula > Tipula lateralis. The sequence goes on along the minus strand of OZ010739.1, from coordinate 35,797,559 downwards.
GTATTGTTATGTATTGAGACATGAAACTCCACTTAAATTTTATATAGTTTATGAATATTAATAATAATCTTATCTATGGCTTAGAGGCCGTAAACGGCCCTTACCGCGTTTCAACTGGGATCTTACGAACCATTTTAACTATTGATCAGATCAGATTATATTTAACATACTATCCAATAATTTATTTCGAAATTACAAATCTGATTTACACCAGTCTCGCTGTACGGTTATTTTATAAACGGTAACTTACTGAATTAATTATCAGAAATAAACAAAACATCAATTTTAATTTACAAAAAATGCTATTAAGTTAGCCAAGACATATTTAACAGATCGTCCTCACTTTGTATAGAACTCTGCAATTCTAGCTTCCCTCCACATAAGGGATTTATATTAGATTCTATTATGTCATTATACATCAATGATATTTCTACTAATAGTAGATCTTGGTTGATGCTTAAACAAGAGTTACTAATCAAAATTTAACTTATTCATCAATCAATGACTATTAAGAATCGTCTCAAATTATATATTTTTTTGAATAGACATCAAACCTGACGTTATACGCTATTCCCATTCAGTTAGAAATCTAGATTCAATACTGTCTTATTATTATAGCTTTGTCGCCGTTTGTAGCGTAAATCATGTAAACTAAATTTACCAAAAGATGTACGAGATTATTTTTGTTTATTATCACATGTTAATTTATATACTCCAGGTTTATTGATTGGTGTATCTTTTTGTTTCTAAATTTTAGTTCAAGCTGATTATTATTCGTGTACGCGATTTTCTACCAAAATCTACTGAATGCTTTTTGTATTATTTTGTTGGTATTTTTATTGTATTCTGTACTGATGTATTTTTGCATTTCGTTGTCAACAAAACAATGACGAAACGTTGTCGTTAGTTTCGTCATTGTTTTGTTTGATTCTATAATTATCTTATCTATTAATGTTGGGTTGTATTGGTTTTTCTTTGCTTTAAATTTTATATTATTTAGTTCCGTTTTGTAATATGTTTTGTTAATCGGTACTTTATTTACAACAATCATACTAGTCGCTTTGCAATCGACGAACCGCTAGTACCCGCTGATTAACCGCTAAAAACAAGAACCGAACTACTAGCGGTTTCCTAGCGGGAATTAGCGGTTGGTCGAAAGAAAATTATATGTTCGTAGGGTTAATGTGATTCGTTATGTCGTATTATTGCAGTTTGTGTGGGTGATCTGTAATTTTGGAAGTTATGTTTTGACTTGAAATTTATAATGGCGAGTTATTAAAATGTTCTTAATTGCCTTTTTCTATTTCTATTGTGAATTTTATGTTCGTATGTAAATTGTTTAAGTATTGGTGTAATTTATCTATTTGCTTTCTTATTCCCTTAAATAATAATATAATGTCGTCAATGTGTCCTTTGTTATATGTTATGGGTTAGTAGTTTTAAGGATATATATGTATTTTCAAAAAAAAAATAAAAACTTGTGTGCAAGTGTTCCTAATAAGTGGCTTCAGAGACATAAATTTGTTGTCAGTTTTTTAGTTTATTTTTTATTAATGTGAACTTGGTTAATTCTATTGTTTCATGTTATGTGTTGTTCTATAAATAAAATACATTTACATTAGGTGAAGCTATATGAATTCTATTGTTTCATCTAGTGTTGTATTTGTTTTTGGAATTTTCGCTTTTAATGTTTCTATTGAATTGTTGTTTATGTAATTGTTATAAAGTTTTTATAACGCAGTTTTTCTTCTTTTTTTTATGATTGAAGTAGCTGCTTTCCAATCGACCAACCGCTAGTACCCGCTAGTGAACCGATAGTAGTTCGTTGCGTGTCTTTGCTAAATTTACTATGGATACTATGAACCAAAGACACGCAACGAACTACTAGCGGTTCGTTTGTTCAACTAGCGGTTTGTCGGGCTGTAACTGGAGCAATGGCTTCAACTCCGCTCCTAGCTGTGGAGCTAATTCTCTCCCTATCCCAGTTACACTCCTTCATTTTACGTACAGCTTGTTTGGCTGCCTTTCGCTTGAGGAGTGTTGGGGCGTGGAATGCTCTCGGCACTATTTCAGGCCATAGATCTATTCTTAATGAATTTAAACTGGCTATTTCAGAACTTGACATAGTAACTGATAGTCTTCTGCCTGTCTTTATTTTCCATAGATCATTTGAGGTGTTTCATCCATCCAGGGATATGTGGTTCTCAAACAGATATCCGAATCGCTTGTATTCTTTTCAGATGGCTCTGTCACTGAACAGGGTACAGGCTTTGGTTACTACTATCCTTCGCATGATCTGAGAATCTCTGGAAGTCTGGGGATCTACTGTACTTTTCATCAAGCGGAATTAATTGCGATTACTCACTGCGTGATGTCAGCTTTTAATCTCGTGGCCGACGACAAAGAGATTATATTTTGTACGGATAGTAAAACTCTCCTTAGCTCCTTGAATAACCAGCTCTAAACTGGTACTGGATTGTAAGAAATTTATGAATTTCCTTGGTCGTAACAACAAGGTAACGGTCATGTGGGAGCCTGTCCATTGTGACATTGAGGGCTACTTATATAGTGAAAAAAAAACAACTAAAACAGTTACCCTATCGAATCTAAAGCGGACGTTGTCAGCTACCGCTACTTGTCGTAAGCCGAAATACTTTGTCAGAGGGATTCACTCTAACCTGACAAATTACGTTCTTTCATTGAAAAAGGATAACTTGAGAATCTTAGTCTCTATACTTACTGGCCATGGCCGTTTCAAAAGCCACCTTCATCGCATGGGACTGGTCAGTGATGCTGTATGTGATGAATGTCTGGAAGATGTTGACGATAGTTTACACTTCATCAGCAGTTGTCCAGCTTTCCACCTCATGAGATCTCTTGTGTTTAGCTGCTGGTATATTCCTGTAAATCTACTGTCTTCTCTGCCCTGATCAAACTGCTTCAGTTTGCTAAGGTTGCAGAACGCGTCTGTGCGTTTTGATGAAATCCTAGGTTTGCACCATGGGCTCTTTGTGGCATTGAGTGCGGAACCTTATAGGGTTCCAACCAACTTTAATAATAATAATAATAACTAGCGGTTCACTAGCGGGTACTATCGGTTGGTCGATTGGAAAGCAACTAGTATGTATTCTCTTTAAAGGATTTAGTTATGATGGTGTTTTCTTGCATCTTGTTTTCTAGATGTTGTTAATTATACGATGGTGGTATTAAAAGTTTTAATCCTTTTTCGTAAAATTTTCCTTGTTTTGTTATTGTTTTCTATTGTGGTGTAATTATCTATGCTGGGAAAGGTGTTGTAGTCATGGTATCACTTTTAATCTTGTTGTCTTCTTGTGTTGATTTTAATATTTTTAAGTGTTTTAACTTTGTATTTATTGTACATGATTGTTTGATTCTTTTCTGGGGCTAAGTATTAATTTTATTGATTATGTCATTGTATTCTATTAATGTAATTTAGCGTTATAGGTGTTTGATTGTTAGCATGTATAATTTTGTATATAGCTACCGACCGAATAGCGCAGTGTTTAAAAATTAGGCAATTGGATGGACATATCTATGACCCACTATTGGAGTGTAGAATTCATGAATCGATTCATTTTTCGTTGTTAATACTGTTATAAGCAGGTCGTTCTTCGTAAATCGTATCTTAAAGCCGTACGTTTAGAATTTGGCTGTATTGGCATAAGGTAGGACTGACGTAAATAAACAAACAACGAAAGAGTTGAGTGTGCTTCGCTCCAAACAGATAGCCAAGATAAACAACTAACAAAGAGATGATAAAAGAACAGAATATTTACTATGGAAATTTATTTATTATACTTTTTACACAACCTCCAATAAATTATATGAGTTCGTGGTTTGGTTTTCTAATAATTTGACTGTGTTTTCTAGTAAAGTGCCTTCCTTATTTTTTAAAATTGTCATTTATTAAGTGGCAGCCCTATCCTTGTCCGCTACTATGTTTTTAAATTCGTATTGGAATTATTAGAAACGTTGAATTCAATAGAATATTCCGAATAATCATATACCATACCAGTTTATTAATCTTAATCTATATTGTCCGCTTCAAAGTAATCCCCATCGACTACAACACACTTGTGCCAGCGCTTGACCAATCCTCCAATCCAAACATTTTTCATATTCGGTTTTCGGTATGTCCATCAGTGCTACGATTTTTCCATTATTTCCTTTCGGCTGATGAAACGCGTTCACCGTAATGGTTTTTTTAACTCGATTGAACAGAAAGAAGTCACAGGGATCCAAATCAAGTGAATTCAGTGACTGTTGAATGGTATTTGTTACATTTTTCGCCAAAAAATTATGAATAATCACTTTACGACGTTGCGTTATCATGGTGCAAAATTCACGAGTTTTCTGCCCACAATTCTAGTCTCTTTCTGCGAATTGCTTTACGCGAACGTCTCATAACGTCCAAATTACACTCTTTGTTTACGGTCTGGTCTTCTGGAAAATGTCTATGAGCTCGCTGAATCTTTTGCGACTTCAACACGGTCCCTTTTTTTTCAGAAAATTGATGTTTTTTTGGCACCAACTTTGTTGCAAATTTAAATCCATTTCTAAAATTGTAAATAATCATATAACTTTTGCAAATGTCAAGCTATGACGCTAAGATTTAGAGGGAATATCAACAACAGATGTACCAGCTTAACAAAAAACAGAACTCAAATCGGAACGATGGGAGCACCACACGGTGGTTAGTTCGAGAACTTTTTGATCAAGGTGTTATTACAAATAAATCTTTTGGTTGATCGTTTTCAGTTTTCTATAAATAAAAAAAGCTCTTTCATAAAATAGTTAAGGTTCAACTTAAAACGTCCGTCCAAGTAGGTATAGATAAACAAACTGTGAGTTGGAAGTATTTCGGCAAAAGAACAGAATATTCACTCTGGAAGGGAACTAACAACTAAAACAGTATTCTCGGATTGTAGGAATTCAACGTGTTGCTATTCGGTTTATGTAATACTCCAGCAACCTTCGAGAGACTAATGGGTTACGTGCTTAAATGGAAGTCTTGCAACATCTACAAGGAATATCTTAGCAAGTTGGACGAAGTGCTGCAAAGAATCAGGAATGCAAACTTAAACCGGAGGATAATACAAGCTTTTCCAGGAGGAAATAAAGTATTAGGGCCAAACCGTCCAATAGAACAGAATAAGTATGAATCCAGGTGAATACAGAGGTCAGATCCAGACATAGTTATTAGCTGGAAGGAAGATTGTAGACCAGCATGGAAGGTTGTAGCTTCGTGCAATAAAAGACTTGCCAAATTAAGGCATAAGTTTTATTGAGGTCGTGAAAATAATAATTAAACCCATCGCCATAGAGGTGGTTACTTTTGGAGCTTTCTTCGAATAAGGTGATCTGCTTTTTTAATCACTCTCCATACTGTTATTCGGCTGGCCTCCACACCAACTCTAGCTTTAATTTTTGCACAAGATAGTGCGCAATTGGATGCTGCCCTTGGTATGGCACGCTTGTCGGCTGCAGATGTGGCCTCAACAGTTCGGCCTTTATGGTTTGAGCCATATTCTCTTGGATTTTTTGTAAAATTGAAGATAACAGTCTTACTTCTCCCTATTTTATCTGCAATTGCTTGTAGAGAATAATTTTCGCTGTGTAGTACTTGAATTTGGACTATTTGTTCCTTACTAAGTTTTTCTCCTCGACCCACATTTAATTTTTTTTATGTTAAATAGGTAACCTTTTTTAAAATATTTAATTTAATTTAAGTTTAAGTTGCTAACACTTCAAATTTATTGATAATAATATTATGGTCATTTCTATTCAAGTGAAACAAACAAAATTCAAACTTTTTAAGAAAAAACAAAATAAAATAAAATTCTTCTGGCCTACAAATTTATTTTTATTTAAAAATTATGTAATTTCAAACAAGTGCTAATCCTGTAAAAGTCAATCTTGGAAAAGTTGGACCGATTGTAAAATATTTCAAAAAAACGGTCGTTCCTATTGAAGTGAACTGCAGTATATATATATATATATATATATATATATATATATATATATATATATATATATATATTTTAATATATAAATATATATATATATATATATATATATATTATATATATATATATATATATATATATATATATATATATATATATATATATATATATATATATATATATATATATATATATATATATAAATATATACAGTAAAACCTCGATATAACGGACCCCGATATATCGTACAATCAGATGATGGTACAAATTTTCCATTACATTTACTAAAAGTTACTATGGTTTAATCAAAGCAAATTTCTTAGGTTATGTAAAAAGTATTGAAGATAGTTTACTAAGTTGTTTCAACATGGACATATGGGTAGTAGAAAACTGTGCCATTCAAATACCTTAATCTGAGGTTAAGTAAATACGCTTAAGACTGGAGAGAGAATATGGATCGGTATTCTTACGGGTCATGGTCTAACATACATAAAACACTAAAAATATACTTAAATGTGCGTATTGTTTAGAACGAAAATCATGTATTTTTATATAACGGACAATCGGCTATAACGGACTGCCCTCGTTCGAATTAGTTCGGTATATCGAGGTTTTACTATATATATATATATATATGTATGTATATATATATATATATATATATATATATATATATATATATATATATATATATATATATATATATATATAAATATATATATATATATATATATATATATATATATATATATATATATATATATATATATATATATATATATATATATATATATATATATATATATATATAGCGCGTTAAACAGCCAAAAAGTAACAAATAAAATTCGTTTAAATTTGAATTTTAAAAATTGCCATTTTTTAAGTGGCAGCTCTATTTTTTTATAATACATTTTTTCAGTTAATCGTTTTCAGTTTTCTATAAATAAAAGCTCTTTCATAAAATAAATAAGGTTCGCAAAATTATGAATGTGAGAGTTAATAAACATCGCAATATATATACTTAAAATGACTTGTAATATACTGAGGTCTTTTAAAATATTCTAGTCATGATTTTTTATACAAATTCAAAGGACAGCAAACAGTATAGCGATATCTTAAATAAGAGCAACCTTTCAATAGGCGATGACGTTTATTCTGTAGGTCGATTATAAATGACATTATTCAAAACGAATCAACATATGTCAAAATGCTTATGTTTTAACAAAATTACAGTTATTTTCGGGACCTATGTGTTTTTGGTATACGTTTTCAAACTAACTTATGAATTTGTCAAGATTCATAAGAAAAATGTTTACTGTGGTACATTTTGGTAATCACATATTTCAGTTACTCAGGTCTGTACAAATATTGTGTATTTTTTAACCAAACATATTTTTGATATAATATAATGTTATACATTTAATATATTATATAAATAATATTAGTATTAATTAATACGTTTACATTAAATCACTATAAGGTATATTGCTATCAAAAACTGATCAACATGTGAAATCATAGAGACAGCACTATCATTTTTTCATGTTATGGTTTATCAAAAAACTTATGTCTTGTGGTTTAAAAATATTTTAAATTACCAATGTGTTTTTGTTTTGACGCAAGACATTCGAAATAGTTGCTATAGTTTTGTAGAAAGCCGATTCACTGTCAGGTCAGTACCATGATCTAACACTACGTCTATACTAGTATAATTATTTAACAAAATTTTTACTTGAAAAGTATGGATCTTATTTAATTTCCATGCATACATACAATGTTCGATGATTAGTTTAGTGCTGCCCTATTTTATAATTTTTTTTTAAATATTTACATTTCTCGTTGTATCGGGTCATACTAAAAAAAATTTCCTAGAAGGTTATAGCATTTTTTAGTTATGTTTCTGCATTCTATAGAGAATGTAACATTAAAAGTTGGCAGTACGTCCGCCATTACGCGACAAACTGCATTACACGCGTTTTATATTTTTTATTTATTTATTCATCAAAATATTAATAATATCTAAATATTATATATAAATATATAAATTATTGATAATTATGATTGCCGTATTGTATAATATAAATAATTCTAGTTTTTAATCAAATATATAATATAAGCCATTTATTATAGTGGAATATTTAAATTTTGCAAAACACCATTACTCATTTATATTTCAAAAGGATACACACCAATACAAATGAGTAATACAATATATGAATTATCACAGCGATTAGTTAAATCATTGGATAGTAATTACAATGTAAGTATATAAATATGAATGTGTCCATCTTTGAATTATGCATATGTAAATATTTTATATATATATATATATATATATATATATATATATATATATATATATATATATATATATATATATATATATATATATATATATATATATATACATATGTATATATATATATATATATATATATATATATATATATACATATGTATATATATATATATATATATATATATATATATATATATATATATATATATATAATATATATATATATATATATATATATATATATATAATATATATACCTTGACAACATGAGTTACAATAAAAAAGATGGATGCGGAGTAGGAATGGGAATGAATATTTGACTGATTATATTATATTAGCCATACGGGATCATGTTATTTAAGTTGGTTTACGGTTCGTTACTCTCGTGTAATTTTTAGTAGCATACCTAAAACGTTTTATTCAATTTATTCAATTCAAAATGGCTCGATTCAATACAAGATTGACACATCAAAATATTTGTTGTTGTTTTTAATTCCAAAACACGAAAATCGTTTGACATACTAAAATTGTTTTACTTATCCTTCTATCCCACTCGTTATATTCAACACATTTAGGTTATTGATATGGACGCAGTATTGGAAATCATCACAACATTGGAAATTACCAAAATAACACGGGAACAATTAGAAATAACCCGTTTAGGAAAATTTATAAATCAGCTGCGGCGTAAAACGGGAAATGAATCGTTAGCACGACGTTCAAAAAACTTACTAAAAAAATGGCGTGAAATGGTTATGCCCGATTTGGTACCCAATTCAACTTCAGGAACATCTGGTACAAAACTAAAAATTACAAATGGCCGTGTACATCAGACTACATCAATAAACAATCAGCGTCTTCCAAATCATAATAATAATGGAGTTGGTGGCGGTGATTGTGATACATCAAATACAACAACAACAACAACTCTCCTTATTGATTTCGATGATAACAGCAATAGTTGTAACAAACTAAATAGAAAACCGATTATAAATACTCAGTTGGTTAGTTTTGAGAATATAATCACCCAGGCTAAGTTGAATAGTGGTGGTGATTTATCAAATGACGTTGATATATCGGTAACCAGTAAGAGTAGCTTAAAGACGGCCAAATTGCCAAGAATACAAACTACAAAAAAATCGACAACACGGAATAATGATAATAGTTTATTGAGTAACGATGATACAAATTGTTCGAATAATTCTGTGTATTTTACACAAGATGCTGGGATGCCGTTATTGAATGGCCTAAAAAGTATTTTCAATACGGACGGATCACAAACATCGGTCGAAAAATTCGTTGCCAGTAATAAAGTGCGCAATAAAGGACGGAATAAGCTAGCATCCAATAATCAAAATGCTGGTACAACAATTATGCCATCATCATCTGCAAATCTCTTTATATATCATGATAGTTTATCAAATAGTGAATCAGTTAGTCATTTTAATAGTAATAGTAATAAACAAAATACTAGTATACCAAATACATCTACGATACTAAATCAAGAATCTGATCTAACATTTAAAAATAAAATCACACCACCAAACTATTTATTTGAGAATAATAGTAAAACAAATACCGATACTGTAATTATAGATAGTAGTAGTGATGATGATCATGATGCAAGAAAATTGGTAATAAAAATGATTAAAAGTCCGGTAGTATCAACGGAAAATTCTCGTAGTATTATTTTATCACCGCCCACTGCAATAGAAAATCATATCCAAAAAACTGAAACGATACCAATGGATGCTGTACCACCTGCACCACCGGTACCAACTCCGCCCGCACCAAAACGTCGTGGTCGTAAAAAAGGTTCAAAAGGTTGTGATTATGAATTGGCAACGCTCGGTGGTTTTAATAATATGAATGCTCATCATGGTGGAACTATGGGTACCGTTGGTGCTTCATCGTCAATAATGTCTGATATACGTCATAAATTGACATCTTTTAGTGGTGGAGCAACAAAAAAAATTAAAACGACCAAAGAACTGTTGGCCGAAATACAAAGTAAAAAATTAGGTTCATCGGCTACGTCTTCACCGGTTTTAATTACATCAACAGCCCAAACGTTGAAAAGTTCCCCAACAGGATGCTCAGGTAAATATATCATTTGATTTACTATTATATTATAATTTTAATGTTGAAAAGAGAACGAACCCTACGATTGTTTAATTAATTAACAATTAATTAATTATTATGACGCCCTGTTGAAGTTCAGAATTCATGGACTTTTATGTCAGTACTATAGACTGTCATGGAGCTATGCAATGAGCAGATAGTTCAGGTTGTATTGGCATTTAGTAAAAGAGTTGGGAGAACCCAGAGCCCCAAAAGTAGCCCCAATTGGTAAAATCTTCACTTAAATAATTTTTGAACATTCGGCTTAATTTTCATTTTAATAAAGGAGATTTTAAGACATCGGTAAACAACAACAGAACCGTCGTCGGTTATAAATTAATGGTTTCTCATCACGCCGCGGTCTCGAGTTCGAGCCTCGCCGTTGACCAAAAATTAACGTGTACCGCAGATGACTTAAAAAGCGATTGTGTGTAAAAGCATTGGTTGAGCTGACCACCTTAATGTGGAAATTAGATTTGATAAAGTAATTCAAATATTTTGGTTTGGGCCGATAAATGTATGTTTATAATCACAAAATCCATTTATTCTTGTCAGATATGAGATCAATTATGAGATTGATTTTGAGATCAACGGAAGCCAAATACTGTTTCAATAAATCAAGTGTGTATTTCGCTTTGTTGCTAACACAAACATACAAATATTATCTTAGGACAATCCGTGTGAGTACCGTGTATTACCACCACCTAGCACTGGACCCTTCTTACGGCAAACTCTAGTTTCTGTGTTGGAATACTTAAGATATCTTGTTTTAGAGGGCACAAAATCACATCTTTTTAGAGGGCATTTCTGGCTCTCACCTTATCAACTATAAAGCTCCTTCGTTTTCAATCACGCTCTTCATATCATGAATTTCTGAGTGAAACGGTAAAATTTCGCAGAAGCGGCCATGTATAATATGTAAATCAAAAATAAGAAGTTTTCTTTTAAATATTTTTATATTTATAGTTTGTAGATTAAATATTAGATTTTTATTCACTCAAATAAAACACCCATTATCTATAGAGGACTAGAATTCAAACCATCTCCCACATTATATTTATGTGTAATAAGAAATATTGGACGTAACACGGTCATATTCCATTAGTCGAGAGTAATTTAATTTCGTATACGTATTCAATCGGTTTGTGACACAGGTAGACATTATGTAGATGTTCACGTCATGTATCGAGTACCAAATAGATATTAAAACAAAAGTTTACATCCTAGTTCCGATTGAAAGATACCGATGCAGAATTGAACCATTGATAATTTATCGGCTCATTTTACTAGACATTTCTAGAGTACTCGAGATTTGTTAAACTTATATAGATTATGTCTCTATTATGAATCTCACTTACGTGTCACCGAGTGACGCAACGTCATGGCAATTAAATTTTTGATATTATGACTGTCACGGTGAGCAAGTAATATGCCAATTTGCGACACCTTCAATTTGTTGGCGACGTCAAATGAGAATATTTTTTTTGTCATATTAATGCAAACCAAGATTAAAATGTCAAATAAGGATAAAATAAAACAAAAGGATCATCTATGACTATTAAATTCCCAAAATAAAATACATAACGTATCGTAAATACATAACGTAAAAGTGAGAAGCGTAGTACCAAAATATGACTCAAGTGGCGATACACGTCACGGTGACGAATGAGATTTTACACAGTTTTATATGCATAATGTAAACTATCTCGGTTAATTGAGTCGTAAATTAGTCTAAATCTAGGAATACCTGGTGTATATCATGAGATTTATAGTACGTAACACAGGTAGACGTTATTTTTTTATTTATTTATTTAATTAATAAAAAAAATTAAACTACAATAAAATTTTATCCTTACAATATAATTTAATATTTTGCTTAAATTTTACTAAAGAATTTTCATTCTTTATTCCGTTTGGCAATTCATTATACATTATTAGACTTTTGTACATAAGCATATTTTTTACTTTATAATTTTTATAAAAGTCCAAACTAAAATCACAATTTCTTAAGTTAAGGCTGATTTCCATTATGAAAAAAATTTTGTCAGTATTTTTTACTGAAAAAACCAAAGCGAGAAAAAAAAATTAAAAATGCCATTAGAGTGACTGAGATCGTTTTTTCCTTTATTCTTTTTTTTATAGTGGATGTATTTTGACAGATTCGTGTAACATAACCAATAAATTTCAATATTTTTTGTTTTTGAAAAAAAAGACAAAATACACTTATAATCTACAACAATAAATTAAAAAAAAATAAACTTAACATATTTATTCATTATTTCAATTATTTTCACAATGAATTAAGATGAATAGCACAAAACGAAATATTAAAATTATTAATTGACCATAAAAAATCATCCATCTTTATTTTTCCTATAAGATATTTCTCCAGTACTGAATAAAAATACTTCGCTTGATATATTTTGTCAGTACTGCTATAATTATTTTCTCAGTAACCATAAAAATTTATTCAGTACTGACTAAATTTTTTGTACTGGAAATATTTTTTATTTCACTCGCACTTTATGAAAAATTATATTTTTATCCCGCCATAACTATTTTGTCAGTATTTTTTCATAATGGAAATCAGGCTTTAAGCCTTGTTGCAAGAAATGGTTGCAAGAAATGAGCCGCACCAGCTTTTTGCAATCCAGCACCTTAGTAGTTAGTACGGGGAAATTTTATAGACCCACGCTGTCCATCCAACCAAGATTTAGAGTAGGTTTCATTTTGACAATCAACTATTGACTTCAGATGGCTGGAAAAAAGTATGAACCGATTTCAAACATAATATTAAATAAAACGTAAAAGAAGATAAACATGGAGCTGTCATACGAGTGAAACATTTAAAAAACGCAGTAAATGATTGGAATAACTGGCACTATTTCGTTTGATACACGGTTTAGTGTACCAATCAACCCAATTTCACAACTTTTCGCAAAGTTCTATTGATAATGGATATTATTATATCAGCGACCAAATAATTCAACTATTAAATAATAAACCGAATCAAAATATAATAACAGGAATATACTTTTTAAATGTCAAAATTCAACAATATGATAAATTTTAGGATAGGTATGACCATAAGTACAAAATTTCCCTTCTCATTGTTTGGCAGTGTGCATTTCTTATTTCGATCGTATTACCAAATACCAATTCATGTTCGAATCGATTTGATGATTCGAATCGAATAGCAATACGAATCGAATTCTCAAATAGTTCTGTGGCCCTATTCTGGTTTTCCCAGGGAATTGGGAATTTTTGACGTTTTTATAACAGTTGGGAATTATTTTTCCCAAAAGTGTATTCTGGCTATTGGGAAAAATATTTCGTTTGGAAAAAATAATTCCCAATTATAACAGTTTTGACGTTTATTTTTTCCTATTAAAATTGTTGGGAATTCATATTTCTTATGGTAAAATACTCATAATCATAATACTGTAGTATAAATTTTTTTTTTTTTATTATTTCTTTAAAGCAAAAACAACTATTTTTTTAAATTTGGTCTTATCTGCCCTAAAATATAAAAAAATTAGCTCATTCATTAAATACTAATAATCATAATAAATAGTGAATGTAGAAAATAATTCCGACCCTAAAAAATTTTTATTAGTTTTTCAAAAGCGAAACACCTATTTTTTTTTTTTTTAAATTTGTTATTCATCCGTCAATATTTAAATCATATTCAAATATAATAACATAGCGCCCCATGAAAAAAACATGAAAAAGGTACTCTAGTGGCGAACATTTAAAACTGTGTGTTTCACAGAGGGTAAATAATACCCAGCACGCCAGAATACACTTTTGGGAATTGGGGAATAAAATATTGGGAATTATTATAGTTGGGAATTAGGAAATTTTTTTCCCAATTCCCAGGGAAAACCAGAATAGGGCCACTGATTATGATCAGTGGACTCCCTGTTGGAGTGCAGAATCCATGAGCCAACCCATCTTCTATGTCTGCACTATAGACTGGAATGGAGCTGTACAATGTGCAAATGGTTCTACGTAAATCGGTTTGGCTCTGTAAGTTCTCGATTTGGCTATGTAATGGCGTAAAGTAAGATAAGCGAACCGCGATATAGTTGGGAGAGCCTTGATGATGCCCAAAACAGATTGAAATGATAGAAACAGAAAGTCAGACAGAGAAAACAAAAGTTTCCATCCTGCCTCGAATAAGTCAGTTAATCGAGGCAAAATCAAACCATCAATAATTTATCTACCCCCCATTTTACTTTAAATTTTTAGAATATACGAGATTTGTTTAACTTATATTGTCTTTAATTTGATTGTTCACTAATATATGTTACTTTTTGTTTTTTTTTTTAAATAGAAGACACATCTCTTCAGTTATCACCACCAGATTCAACAACAAGTACAACAGTGATTACATTAAATAGTTCAATATTAAATATAGACTGTAACAGCGCGGATAATAATTTATCACCATCACAGCGATCATCATCGATTACAAAAACAAATAATAATACAAGTGATGATTTATTAAACACCTCAAATAATAATACTTTCAATAATAATAATAATAATAATAATAATAATAATAATAATAATAGTAGTAATAGTAATGATACATTGATAGGTTCAAAAAAATTATTTAAAAATATTGATGATGAAATTTTGTATTTAGGTGAACAATTACCGAAATTAGAAAAATGTGCGATAAATTGGACAGATGATGATGATTTAATACCATGTACATGTCAACTAAAATTAGTAATTGACAGTAGTAGTAGTTGTAATATTAGTAGTAGCAGTAATAATAATAATAATAATAGCGATAATATAAATAATAATATTAATAATGATTTGTTACATACTTCCAATGATTTAACTGTGATATTAACGAATAATAGTAGTAAGATTAGTAATGATGATGTGGTAAATGATCCTAGTAGTAATAATCTACTACTAAATCATCAAGCAGCATCTATTTCGATAACGATCGATAAAAATCCAGGCTTTCTCAATAATAACAATAATGTGATTACAAAGAAACCGATTAAATCAATATTTGATGTTGACTATGATGATGAAATTGATAATAATGGTGATAATAATTGTAGTAGTAAGCATGATTATTACATAAACAATTTAATTAATAGCGATAATATTAGTAATAGTAATTATAATATATCAGTGCCTATTGGAAAAACAAAATTATTATCAATTGATGTACCTCCTCCCCCTCCCCCACCCTCTCCCCCTGTTCTTCAACCACCCTCTTCTAATTTTCCAAATCCTAATAATTCAGTCGATCCAAATCATAATCATAACGAGAATAGCATTCAAGATAATACAAATCAAGAGGGTCAAGACTCGTTACTAACAAATCAAGAGCAATGGACTGTTGATGAGGATCAAAATTGCAAAGCCAAACAGTTTTACGAGATCAATAAATCGCTGATCAAGGACTATCATATAAAAGGACTACACAATTATTTTATAAATAATATAAACGGTAATTGGGACAATTTTAATAAAGCCGATATATCGAATTTAAACGAGTATGAATATTTAAAAAATTCAAATGATATTACGAGCTATATAAATAGTCCGGTTGTGCCAAAATATAATCACATAGATAATCATAAAATACGAAAAAATTTACTTCACGTAAAATTTAATAGCAAAAAATCAAAAAAATTAATTAAGAAACGTGTTAAAAAAATTAAAAAATCCAATGAAGAATTGAACAACGTCGATCAATTGAACACGGCGACACCAATTAATTTGGTTAAATCGGAATCGAAACTCGATGATGATGATGATAATAAAATGATAACAGAAACGCGTCCGATTCTATGTAGTAAAAATATTAAAAAACGATTACATTCGACATCTTCGTCATCCTCGTCATCATCGGTATTTAGATCTAAAAATTCAACATCATCCGATACGGGCGAGTCGTCTTCGTTATCATCGGACCAAGATGATCAAGAGAATAACGAATTGTTACCAAGTTTTAATCATATAGCCGATGATAATTTAACGGGGGTTAATTCGGATGGATGCGAATTTAAAGAGTGGCACGAAATCGTGCACGTCAAATCATATAATGATGAACCCTTAACCATTTTGCCTTATGTAGTTATCGATTGAATCAATTTTTTTGTTGTTAATATTAAATTATTATTATTATTATATTATTATTATTATTATTTTTTTTTTTGGTTTTAAGACGCAGATTAATTAGTTTGGGTTTTCTTATTTATTTATTTTATAATTATTATTATTTATTATGATTATATCTTAAAGAACAACTCGATTCGATACAATTACATCCAATTAAATAATTGAGTAAAAATTCGTTGTTGAACTCTGAAATACATGTTATTAGTTTCCTAGCGTTTCTCGGTCCAAATAATATTAGTGTTTAACGCGAATCGTGTACCAACATATCGTATTAATTCCTTAGATTAATATCTTCGACCAAGAATGGCGTACCGACTATTTATATCGATGTTTTAAAATGATATGTAAGTATTATTTTTTAATTTATAAATAAAACAATCTAAAGGGGGAGAAGTTATTTAATTAAATCACACATTTTGATTAACTTCTTTTCTTAAATAATTTGTACAAACAGGAATTGGTGTACATTATAAATAAAATTAGGTGCTTTGGGGGAGCTCCAATATTTCGCAAAATAATAAAAAAACTATATTCCCTATTTCGGTCATGTTTCGAAATCAGAACACTTTCATCAGTATGTATCGAAGTCGGTCGCCACTTCCGATCCTGTATTTTCAAAACTTCATAGATTTGGTTTTATATATTAACGCTTTAAACGAGCGCTGTTAGGTGTATTTGATTTGAATTAGATAATTTTTAAAATAATTATTGATAAAATTAGCATAGCAATTAAATTATTTAAATACGATTAATCGTTTTGTTTTCTATTGTGAATGAAATTTTTCGATCAGGTCCCGGAATATTTAAGAAATAAATTTGTTAATGATATATTTATATTCTTGAAATTTAGCGTAAGCAACTAAAGAACGAACTAATTAATTTTTAGGCGATTAATCGTTTTGTTTTCGATTGTGAATGAAATTTTTCGATCAGCTAATGATATATTTGTTAATGATATATTTATATTCTTCTTGCAATTTAGCGTAAGCAACTAAGGAACTAATTAATTTTAAGACGATTAATCGTTTTGTTTTCTATTGTCAATCAAATTTTCCGAATAGGAAATCTTTCGACCAGCTCCTGGAACATTTCAAAAATATAGGAACTAATTTGTATTATATAAATAATATAAAATAAAATAATGGTTATATTTAGCCAACATTTTATGTAAATTTGCGAACCAGACTAATTAATTTACCAAAAAAAAAATAATAATAATTAAAAACGATGTGAAAACTAGTCCTAAAATATAAATAGCAGCTTTTTATATCTCCTCCACAAACAAAATTAATCTTCCTATAGCATGGCGCAAACAAATCTTTTCGTCGTATTGGCCACCATTAAATGGTGTATCTAGATATTCACATCTTTATGTTGAAGACTGTTGTAATGTAATTTTTTTTTGTTTTATTATTTTCTTTGTTTAATCAATTTTCCGTTTTTTATGTTTATTTTAATTTTATTTTCTATTTGTTATTGATTATCACTATTATTATACACTATTCTAGTTTAATAAATATAAAATATATATTAATGTGAAAATAAATCGGATATGTTGTTAGATTGCTAGTGACTTCTGAGATTTATTCTCAATAAATCAATTATTGCTAAGATTCGGAATATAAAAGTGACATAGCTCTATATTTATTAGTATTAGGCCCATTAAAAGCAATATTGTTGTGTTCGGATTATAGGACTTATCCGAAAATATGAGATTCTGAATTGTTGCCATTGCAACAAGTTTAGTAACTCAACCAACCGTTTCTGGTTCTTTCGGCCGCCATTTTTGGAAGATATTAAAAATGTTTCCTTGTCTCAGGTGCAAGATTATGTGCGTTATAATTGAGGAATTACCTTAAGAGTTAAGCAATCAAGAAAATATTATATATATATATATATATATATATATATATATATATATATATATATATATATATATATATATATATATATATATATATATATATATATATCGATTTTTAATTTTTATATATTTAAAACTAAAGTTGTATAAACTACTTGTAATTTTAAGAGCTGAAAATTTGAAAAATTGTAAAATAAAAATTATTTAACTATAAAAAAATAATAAAAACAATGATTAATAATAACCGATATAAAATATGAAAAAAATAATTTTATTTATTTTATTTTATTTAAGAAATCGTATAACAGAGTTCTTCTAATTCTGCAATTTTGCAAAAGTATTTTTCCTCCATGAACTCTGAACACTGCCTCGAAGTCTGTTTGCTTTCCGAATCACAATGCAATGCAATGCAGTGGAGTGTAAAGGCTGATTTCCATTATGAAAAAAATTTTGTCAGTATTTTTTACTGAAAAAACCAAAGCGAGAAAAAAATTAAAAATGCCATTAGAGTGAGTGAGATCGTTGTTTTCTTTTTTTTTATAGTGGATATATTTTGACAGATGCGTGTAACATAACCAATAAATTTCAAATTTTTTTTTATTTAAAAAAAAAGACAAAATACACTTTAAATCTACAACAATAAATTAAAAACAATAAACTTAACATAATTATTCATTATTTCAATTATTTTAACAATGAATTAAGATGAATGGCACAAAACGAAATATTAAAATTATTAACTAACCATAAAAAATCATCCATCTTTATATGCCTATAAAATACTTCTCTTGATATATTTTGTTAGTACTGCTATAATTATTTTCTCAGTAACCATACAAATTTACTCAGTACTGAATACATTTTTTGTACTGGAAATATTTTTTATTTCACTCGCACTTTAAGAAAAATTATATTTTTTATCCCGCCTTGACTATTTTGTCAATATTTTTTCATAATGAAAATCAGGATTAACAAGTAAAATTTTCAAAAAATAGCCCTTGAGGAAAATGGAAGATAACATGTTGCAAAGCAGAACTATTGAGTTCGAGGTGCTTCGACCTCAAGATAGTAGACACAACTAGATTGCATAAAACTGAGAACTAGTTAAAACGTTTCATAATCTGAAATAGTTGCTTCTAGGCTAGCCCCATTAAGATATAAAGAAGATCGTTGGGTACAATTTGATTAAAACTATATTGTTACGTTTTCCCCTAGCAGGGATTCAAACCACTTCACGATTCGATCACTGGATTGTGAATAATTAAAACCACTTGCTTGTTTTTCACTATAATTTTATTTAATAACCACCACAATTCACTTTAATAGTACTTTTAATTCACTGTTACTTTCACTAACAGTACTTTTATCACCTTTTCCTTATTTTAATCTGTCGCTGTTCTAATTCAAACTGAAAGTCTAGTTCTGCTCGCGTATTTATACTCATTTTGCCCGCTTCTCGGTCATAGTAGAATTTGCCATTTATTTATTATTTCGCCTGTATACTGCGATTCTTGCTGGTTTCCAATTACGAGCATTTAGTACTTTTATTCAATCAGAGATGTCACCCTCAATCAGAAATGTCCGTAACACTACCCTCCGCCCAAACCTGTTCGTCCCGAACAGGATCCAATTCCCTTCCTCTATAGAGAGCCAACCTTTCCAAATGTACAACATTTGGTTTTCCTCGGATGCCCTTCTGAATTCGGTAGATTACATCATTGATTTTCGTAATCACCTTGTATGGTCTTTCCCAGCCAGGTTGCAGTTTTGGTGATAAGTCTCTCTTTCAGACTGACTGTTTTTTCTTAAATTTCAGACCTCGGATTTCATATCGAGGTTTCACCCTGTTTCTTGATAGTCTTATCCTTTCTACTGCCTGCTCTTCTTTATTGAGTTTCACAACTCCCAACGTGTCTATAGTAATCTTATCTTCACCGCAAATTTCTGTTGAATGTCTCACTATAATTCTTCAAACGTCTGGCTCACCGTTATTTAACTGCAGTTGTAGCTTAAAATCTCCACAGTTTAATGTAGCACGCCCTATGTCCAACATGAATTTGTTCTTCTTCATGAAGTCCACTCCCAAAATCACCTCATCGACAATATCAGCCACCAAAACTTCATGACAGAAGTCCCTGTTACCAATTCGTATGGCCACTTCCTTCTTTCCCTTGATTTCTGCACTTTCGCCAGTTGCTGTTTGCAGTTTAAATCCTCCAATTGACTGAAGTTCATTTTCTATTAAATCAGTCCGCACAATCGTCCGCATTGCTCCTGTATCTAGTGTTATCATACAGGCTTTTTCGTTGATTTCTAAATCTAATGTTAAGCCATCACCACCTCTTGTCAACCGTGGAACGGGGATGGCTGTCATGACCTTCTCATTTATTATTTGTAATATATCAGGACGCTCCTTCTCTTCTGATCCCTTACAATCTTCTCTTTTCCTCCAATACCATGATGATGGTATCTTTGACCACTTACGTTTTATTTCCCCACAATCCCTTGAGTTATGACCAGGTTTGTCACATATCCAACATCTAATTCTACCTTTTTCAGACCGAAACTTTATTGGTAGCCAATCATTTCCTGGTTTGTTGTAATTCGATGAGTTATAATTTCCTGGTTCTAATCCGAATCGTCGTATTTTTACATCTGGTATTATCATCTTGTTAACAGTCTCGATCGTTAAAGCACAAGCGATTCTCTCCGCAAATGTTGTTGTCGATGCTACCACAACCGCTCGTCTTGTTTCTACATCACGAATACCAGCAGTAAACGCATAAATTTTTATTCTTTCCGTATATATTCGGGAACCATATAAAAGTGTGTTAGATGCACCAATCGTTCGATGTCTGCTACAAACTCCTGTAGCGTTTCACCAATTCTTTGAGAACGACCTTTAAGCTCCATTGTGTATAGCTCCCGCTTATGATCAGCACCATATTTTCGTTCCAAGGCAAGCATGATTCTATCATAGTCCCCGCGTTCGGATTCTGGAATGATCTGCAACATATCTGCCGGTCGCCTTTTAACGCCACTATGAGAGCTGCGACTTGGTCTTCCTTACACCAATTATTTCTTACTGCTGCTGTTTCAAATTGTAATTTAAAAATGTTGAACGACATTGTTCCGTCGAATGTCGGAGGCTTTAATTTAATTCCGCTGACTGGTTTCAGGATTTGAGTAGCACCACCATTAGTTTTAATGTTTATTATTTCTTTTTCAAGTTTCAAAAACCTTTCATCAGCCGCTTCAAATCGTTGCTCTATTTGACATTTTACTGTATCGACTTTGGCATCTAAAGAAATAGACATTTCGCGGAACTTTTCACTAACTTCAGATATAAAATGCCGTTGAATATTTTCTTGTTCTTCCAACAGTTCTAGCACAGTTTCTTGTCCGGTTTTCAAATTTTCTTGGCTGATTTTCAAATTTTGTTCTAAGCCACTCATCATTTGTTGCATTGCTGGCACTAATTGCCCCATATCAAAATGGGGTAGGTTTATTTATTGTTGCTGGAGCGATGGTTACTCCGACATTTGTTGCCCCTTCCATCGGATCCTCCGCATTAGGTACTCCAGTATTAAATTCGTACTGGTCTGGATCGATGTTCAGTTCCAGCAAAGCTTGTTGTAGCCTCTCTTGTAATTCTGCTTTACTACCTATTGTAGGGAAATCATGTCTCTTTATTCACAATCCCACCGCTGTCACCAATTGTTACGTTTTCCCCTAGCAGGGATTCAAACCACTCCACGGTTCGATCACTGGATTGAAAATAATAAAAACCACTTGCTTGTTTTTCACTATAACTTTATTTAATAATCACCACAATTCACTTTAACAGTACTTTTAATTCACTGTTACTTTTACTATTTCACTATTTATCACCTTTTCCCTATTTTAATCTGTCGCTGTTCTAATTCAAACTGAAAGTCTACGCTTTCTGCTCGCGTATTTACACTTATTTTGCCCGCTTCTCGGTCATAGTAGAATTTTCTATCTATTTATTATTTCGCTTGTATACTGCGATTCATGCTGGTTTCCAATTACAAGCATTTAGTACTTCTATTCAATCAGAGATGTCACCCTCGTCCGTAACAATATTAATATCTAATCTGTAATGTACTTGTAGAAGACGGAAGTCGAAATCGATCTACATAAACAAATAATTTAAAATTATCTAAATTCTAAAAAACTGTATATTCATCGTACTGACCGATCGATTTACTTGTGATGATTTTAACCTGCCTGATATTGTACGAGAATATATGGACCACAATTTCACTTCCATCACCAACGTCAGTTGACCAGGAATTTATGGTTTCAACATGTGATGACTTGGATCTATAAGTATAATACTAACCATGCACTAAGCAGGCAGTAGCTCCTTAGGAGCTTCCGCATAAAATGATCTTCATATCGATGTGTTTCTACTACATATAAATTTCTTGAACTCTTTGAAAGGAAAGCCTAGGTATTCTGTTCTTTTTACTCCATCGTACATTCCGATTTTCACTGTTCAAAATCGAAATGACTGCTTAACTAAGAGTTTATGTAGTTCACAAACTGTGTTTATTGCATTTTTTATTTCTCTAATTTTAGATTTGTCGTCGTCAGTGTGCAAATAACTTACTATAAATAATACTATAAGGGAAATCGTGTCAATTTTTATAGTGAATGCATGATTTCGTTAAATATAAGTTTCGGAGAAGATTTCTAGATGGCAGACCAATACGTTTTAACGAGAACAATAGATGGCATGCGAAGTAATTTTTTAATGAAATTTATTTATTATTATTTATAAATATAAGCCAAAATATTTCCAATTTCGATTATAAAAAGATTTTAAATTTTGGTTTCGTTAATAGTTCGTTGAATATAAAAAACTGTAGTTAAAAAATATAAACATTTCGTTCAACTACTACAAGTGCCATCTTTTAATCTTCTCCGGAATTATATAATGTTGGCATGTAATATCGACGCGATTTCCCTTATAGTTATTATAAGTTATTTGTCAGTGTGTCAATAACTTCCTGTCTTAATATTTTTTTTTAAAGAAAAGTTGGTCTTTTTCTACATTTTGAATGACCTGGTTAGATGCAGGAACTTGATCTTTAATCAAGAAGATTACTTATTATTTTAATGTATTGCAGTTTCTTATTCCAATCAAGGTGGGATGGTGGAAAACAATTTCACCCGAACACTCTTTACTCCTGATTGGGATACTTTAATTTGAATCGTATATATGGAGCGATCCTACCGTGTAGAAAACGACCAATCGGAACCGTTTTTCAAGGATAATCTGTGTTTTCGTTCTTGAACTTTCTAAATATCCATGCTGAGCATAACGTATTTTAACTCACAGCCGTATTATTATAAACCACAGCCTTCAAAAAATGAAGGAACCAGAGAAGCCCTTGGAACTTTGAGGTAGAGATTACAAACTGCTGAAGTTCGTCAACATCCATACGCGATAGTGCATCTGGTATAACCGTGTAAATTCAAGCTCCAAGACGATCCTTTTGGTACATAAGCCACTTTAGACTCGAATGGTCGTTTATTATGGCGAAGTAAAATCTTTAGATATACTGCATAATATTCCAACTTGGTTATTGCGGATCCAATCCTTGGTTTCGTTGTGCTTTATTGAGTTTTAAGATATATATGCTATCGATGATTTCTCCTCACCTAGATCGCTTTGAAACATTACACTTCCAAATCCTATGAAAAGCTGACATCGCACTCCAAGTAAAAAGTTTTAGAAACATCAGCAGAGATAATTGCAGAGGTAATGATCGTGTAGTTTGTTATGAACCACCCTTAAGTATCGAGTTACTGTACTTTGTCCGTGAAAGTCAAGGCAGTACTCTAAAAATGGGTGGGTCCCAACGAAAAATTTAACTTCTTAGTGAACTAGACCACTCTTAATATCAAGACATTTTCAAGTGCACGCTGCATGCGACCACCTTGCGAGCAGGGATATTTCCCGTGCCATGGTAGCACCATACTCGAGCTTTTCGATATTCAGTAACAGGACATTAATAACCATCTTCCAGATAAAATGAATAATACTTAGGGGTATGTTACTCACTTTCCACCAATCTATTAGCAGAGGGCTCATGCAGGTTAGCTGTAACGACCCTGTTATATGATTATTTTACTATATGATCTAGCTCCTAGTAGAGAAGTGACTTCTCTACGCCCAGAAATGCAAGTGTGATTTTCTTTGGCCTGACGTCGTTAACGGCCTCCTCTTGGTTTTTATCTAGCGTTTTAAGGATTTCGAAGTAAAGAAGTATAAGCTTATAAAGCGTCTAATTCGGTTGAACTTAAGTCAATTTCTAGACTGCCTTTGAAGATATAGTTTCGAGCCATGGTACGGTTATGCCAATTTTTTTTCGGTTTTTACAGGCCATTATTGACCCGTACCGTGTCAACAATCTGACTGCAACGGTTCCGATCACGAGCCAGCTCTTCAAACCGTTGTAGAAAGTTTGAAGATGCCAGATCGCTCTCTACGCCGTGGAGCCATCGTCGCCGACAGCGACCTCTTCGCCTAACGGAAGGCGGTTCTTCCCTAAAGGTTCGCTGTATCATTCGGATCAGCAAGCAGAACGTGTCCGAGTCAGCGTACTCGCTGTTCTTTGATTTCATGCACGATATCAGGAATTTACATTAAATTCCTTATCTCGCGATTGAAAAGATAGAAAGGTAAGTGCCATCGACGTCACGTTTTGGGCCATATATCACACGCATGATTCTTCTCTCAAATGTTAAAAGCCATTTTTCGTACTCATCCGTCAAGGTCCAAATTTCACATCCATACATGACAACGGGTCTGATCAACACTGTACAGTTTCAGCTTATCCGCATTTGCAAGATATTTTGATTTCAGCAGTGGACGTAGATGATATAAAGCCCGATTGCCAGCGGCAAGGCGGACCTTGATATCCTCGCCCACACTATTATCGTGAGTGATGAGAGATCCAAGATACTTGAATCTCATCACTCCTTCAAACTTGTGGTTACCACTACTGAAATCAATTGCATCTTGGTCTCTAAAACCAAAGATTAGATATTTGGTTTTTGACTCGTTGATTTTGAGACCAACGGAAGCTGAACACTGTTCCAGTGGATCAAGTATCTTTTTCACTCCGTTGCCATTTAATCCAATCACATAGATATCATCTGCATATGCAAGAAGTTGATTGGATTGTCGGAATAAGATATTGTCCTGAGGTGTTTCACTTTTACGAAGGATGTATTCCAACATGAGATAAAAAAGTATCGGGGACATCACATCTCCTTTAGCGAAAAAACTTGATCAATAACTGACCGCTTTGGACGAAATCCTCCTTGGTAGTCACCGACAATTTCCTCCGCCAGAGGAGTAATTCTTCCCAAGATAATGTATGACAATAACTTATATCCTGTGCAAAGGAGAGCTATACCGCGATAATTCTCGCATTTCAAGCGATCACCCTTCTTGAAAATAAGACATAACGTGGCCACTTTCGATTCTTCGAGCACAACTTCATTTCGCCATACCAATCGAATAAGGTCGAAAATACAGTTTCACAAAGTTAGCCATCCGAATATCAAGAGCTCTGAATTAATGCAATCAACTCCTGGTGAACGATTTTTCTTTAATTTCTGCATGGCCATTGTGAATTCCTCATAGGATGGATCCTCAATGAACATCTCTGCGGTCTGTATTTGAGGGTATTCAAACACAGCTTGTGATACATGTGGAGCATTAAGTAGATCAGAAAAATGTTCACGCCATATGTATCGAGTACCGCATCAACGTTGACACAGCGGTTTCCATCCTGGTCTCGAATGGCAGTTGGCCGAGATCTTAAGGTATGGTGCAATTCGGTGTCTTTAAAGAAACCACGCGAATTGTGCTCATTGCTGAGTTGTTTTACCGTTAGACCTTGGCCTTCCACCATTCTCGCTTCTTCAGTCTACAAATTCGTTTAGCTATCCTTCTAGCAAGAACTGCTTTATTTTTCCTTGCGATTGCGAACCGAGTCTGCGCTTCATTATAGGCTATATTTCGTTGCTCAACAGCAAGACGACACTCCTCATCAAACCAATCATTTTTGGGCTTCTATATCGAGAGTGTGCTGGGCAGCATCGACAATCGAGGTTTTCAATACCTCCCAGACACTGTTCTCATCATCAGATTGGTAATTGGATCGCATAATGCTATTGTTGACAAGATCTTCATATTTTCGTTGCGTTTCTTTATTTATCAGACCTTCACAGGAGAATCGCGTTGTATATTCTCCTGTCCTCCCTGGAATAAAATGGTCACTGTCTACGAATTTTGTTCTTTGAGCCCGCCCTTTAGAAATCAACACATGGTCAATTTGGCTTCGGGATGTTTTACGTGGATGTGTCCATGTTTCAAAATAGATGTTTTTATGGGGACAGAAAGCACTTGCCAATTTGAGATCATGAGCGATCGCAAAGTACATCAATCTGTCCCTATTTTCGGTCGCACTTTCGTGTCGGGAGTACGGACCTATGTTATTACATAAGCCGGTCTGATTTCTGCCAGCTCTAGCATTAAAGTCACCAATCACCAATCTGACATCGTGCTCAGGTATAGAGTCCATCAGATTATCCAAATTATTGTAAAATGAGTCTTTATCTTGGGGTTGGCTTACATCAGTGGGCGCATGTACACAAACAATTGACAGGTTGGCTAATCTAATGTGCACAGCCTTTTTTACCTGTGGCTCAATGAGAAATTCAACCCCAAGATTTCCGAGGTCATCTCCACTGTGTAGCAACGTATAGCCTTGGGACACATGGTCTCCACTTGTAGGCCATCGAGTTTCTTGGAGAGCTACGAGTTCCAGCCGATACTCTTTCATGCATGTGATAAGGCCGTCCAACGCGCCAGGTTTTCTTAATGACTT
>OZ010739.1:35751854-35769999 GCA_963932295.1 Tipula lateralis | reverse complement strand
ATACAAGAAGTCTATCTGATAAGACGATTCTAAATAACAAATCACAACAGCTTAAGCGAGAAATTCAGAAGCTAAATGAAAAATCGTTTTCTTTGTATCTGGGAAAATTGACCGCTGATGAAGATACGAACTACTTACTATGGAAAGCAACTAAAAGTATAAAAACCCCAATTACGCAAATCCCTCCTATTAGGCGAAGTGATGGCTCGTGGGCTAGGGATAACAAAGCAAAAGCTGAAGAATTTGCTAACCATTTGGCTGATATTTTCAAACCGAATGAGATTGAATCGGATATTATAATCGAAAAAGTAAAGCAGCAATTATGAGGGTGGAATTCCTCTAACAACCCAGAGAGAAGTTACCAGTGAAATACAATTCAATCTGAAGTCAGCAAAGGCACCTGGATAAGACCCTATAATTTTAAAGCAACTACTAAAGGAAGCTATCGCTAAACTAACTCACATGTTTAATGCTGTTATTTGACTAAGACACGTTCCTTCGGCCTGGAAAGTTGCGGAAGTTATTATGTTACCGAAACCATAGGTAAACCGCCTAATGGAGCTAAATCGTATCGTCCGATATCCCTGCTCCCTTTCATTTCAAAACTAATGGAGAGAATACTCTTGAAGTGAATGAAGCCAATTATAGAAAGTACAGACCTAATACAGGGTCACCAATTTGGGTTCAGATGCAAACATTCTACAATTGATCAGGTTCACAGAATAACAGACATTATAGAAAATGCGTTAGAAGAAAAACAAATTTGTTCGACCTTATTTCTGAATGTGGCAGCAACTTTCGATAAGGTATGGCACGAGGGTTTAATACATAAACTAAATGCTATGCTTCCGGGACCATATATTGATCTTTTGCGATCATATTTATCTGGAAGGCTTTTTAAAGTAAGACAAGAAGATGAGTATTCTGAACTGAGAGAGGTAAGGGCAGGAGTCCCACAAGGCAGCGTTCTAGGTCCATACTAGGTCTTTACCTACTATATACAAGTGATATACCACAGTCCAACCACGTAAGAGCATGTGAAGAAGAAAAGAAAAGAGCTTGATCTTAAATATAGACAATTGTACTGGCTAATTGGGCGAAGGCCAAAATTAAGCATATGCAACAAAATACTGATTTACAATCAGGTCCTTAAGCCGATCTGGCTATATGGCATTCAGCTTTGGGGCTTTACTAAGAACACTAACATGAAACTTATACAAAACTTCCAGAATAAGGTACTTCGGAGTATAGTCAATGCACTCTGGTACATTCGTAATAGTGATTTGCATCGTGATTGGAGATTCCAGATATAAAACTCGAAATAAAACGATTTGCATCGAAGCATGAATCAAGACTAATGGAACATGACAATGCGGAAGCCTCTCGGCTACTGGATAATGAGCTTTGGTTAGGAGACTTAAAAGAACCAAACCCTTCGAGTTCGTTGGCATGTGAGCAGCTACTTACCAACGAACAGGCACTGTGCATCCAAGTGTTTTAACATTTTTTAGATTCCAATTTGTAGATTGCTGTAATTCACTAGAACTATAATACTATAAGTCGTTTAAGTTATGTTTACAAAAAAGCCGACAAAGTACTAAAAAATTCTAAACTAAACGACCAAGAAAAAGCTGTTGTTTTCGTGTTATGTAAGGAAGGGCTGTCCATGCGTGAAATTGGTGATATCCGGACGTTAGAAATCATGAATTACCAATCTTGTCAAAAAATATAAGACTACGGGGAACACAGAGCGGTCTCAAGAGTTAGACAGACCGAGGAAAACCACAACAGTGCAAGATAAATTCCTAGTTTTCCGTTCTAAGCGGAACAGATTTAAAACTTCACCGAAATTGCAAGCCGACCTTGCTACAGCAACAGGTATTGAAATTTCCAGTTCAACTGTTCGGAGAAGATTACTAAATACAAATCTTAGGGCACGCCGCTCGAGGCAGAAACCTTTCCTAAAGTTATCTTCGAAAATTTTTCGGCTTCAAAGGGCCAGAGAGTACTCTAACTGGACCAGGGAGTTGTGGAATAACGTGGTGTTCTCTGACGAAAGCAAATTTAAACTGCATGTGGGAGATGGACGGCTAATTGTGCGTCAAAAACCAGGAGAACGCCTCAGCAATAACTGCATCCAACAAGTGCCTAATAAAACTGAAGGTGTAATGGTTTGAAGGTGGTGTAGTAATGCTGGTGTTGGTCACTTGGCCTTTGTCGAAGCAGGGATAACCCGTAATGTGTACCTGAATATTCTGAAAAGGCATTGGAAAGCATCAGTTTTGGAGCTATTTAGTGAAACTGAGAGCTTCATCTTTCAACAAGACAATGCGCCAGCCCATAGATTAAAACAATTGACTGTGCAGTTTTTTTTACTTTATTTAAAACTTCTGTATAACTTTCAGGTAAAAATTAATACATAACTTTGTTAAATAAAATTTTATTTGAATTTGAAGGTGAAAAAGTACTGGGTTGATAATTCCATCTACACAATGGAATGGCCCTCTATAGCCCAGATATGAACCCAATTGAAAATAGTTGGGCTATTATGAAGCATAAAGCCCGTCAGAGTAATCCAGAAACCATCCAGCAACTGAAGCACCAAATTCAAATTGCGTGGGATGATATACGCACTGACGTGATTCAAAATTTAATTCTGTACTGTATATATATATATATATATATATATATATATATATATATATATATATATATATATATATATATATTTATATATATATATATATATATATATATATATATATATATATATATATATATATATATATATATATATATATATATATATATATATATATATATATATATATATATATATATATATATATGTATATATGTGTGTATATATATATATATATATACATATATATATATATATAAATATATATATATATATATATATATATATATATATATATATATATATATATATATATATATATATATATATATATATATATATATATATATATATATATATATATATATATATATATATATATATATATATATATATATATATATATATATATATATATATATATATATAAATATATATATACTTAGTATTAAACGAGCAATAATTGTATGTATATTTGTTTATTTTTTTTTACCGGTACCGCCTGGTCCATCTATGAAATGTAATGTTTTTTCATAGATGGACCAGGCGGTACCGGTAAAACCTTCGTGTATAAGGCCTTATATCACTTACTTTGTGGCCAAAATCGCAAAGTAAAATGTATGGCATTTACTGGAATCGCTTCAACTCTATTGCCTGCTGGACAAACATCACACAAAACATTTGGTCTGAAAGTTCCGCTTTCGTCAGATTCAATTTCCAGCATTAAACCTGGTTCAGTCAAAGCTACAGAACTCGCTCAAGTTGATGTTTTCCTTATGGATGAGGCATCGATGTTACCAAAGTATGGTTTACAAAATATGGATCAGTTGTTGCTGTCTATTGGAAATCCAAACTTGCCATTTGGAGGGAAAATTTTAGTCGCTGGAGGTGATTTCCGTCAGTGCTTACCTGTTCAACTCCGAAGCAACCGTAGTGAAATACTCGATTTGTCTATAAAAAAAAGTCATCTCTGGAAGCATTTCAAAAATTGTTCGTTAAAAAAAATATGCGTGTCGATCCGGAACAGGAAGTATATCCTGAAACTGGGAAATGGAAATCTAAAATGATTTCAATGAAATCGAATTACCTGAGGATATAATTTCCAGTGGTAATTTAATCGAAGAAGTATTTGGAAATAGCCTTGCGAATCTAAATTACGAAGGAATGAAGGAACGTGCTATTCTCGCGCCGCTGAACAAAGAAGTCAGTAATATTAATGCTGAGATCGTCGGTCGTCTCCCAGGAGAATAGAAATCGTATAAAAGTTTTGATTCTGTAAAGGATAAACAGGAAGGAGGTATTGATTTCACGCCAGAATTTCTTAATTAGATTGAAATTGCTGATTTGCCACCCCATGAATTAAAACTAAAGAAAAATACGATAATTTGCTAATGCGTAATTTAGATATTTCGGAGGGCATGTGCAATGGAACACGCCTGATTGTTACCGAATTATGTAACAACGTAGTTAAAGCAATAAATAATTACCGGGGAAAAGGCTGGACAAGAAGTACACATTCCTCGAGTTACGCTCGACTCCAGTAAAGGTCAACTTGGATGTACAATAGGTTAGGTTAGGTTAGGTTGAGTGGCTGCTATAGCACACTTAGACCGGCAACGGTCCGTTGTGATACCACAGGATCTTACTCCTCTTTTACCCCTATGAGAACCAGTTAGAGCTGCTTACGTAGCGTAATAAGTCTCGCACATTACAGTTCTCGAGATCGGAAAGGTAGTCCATTAAAAACTTACCCAGATATTCATGTCTTTTGTGTGCCAAAGCCGGGCATGCGCATAGGAGGTGGACTAACGTCTCTTCCTCCTCCTCGTCCCTACAGCTTCTGCAAAAGTCATTTACTTCCAGACCTAGCCTTCTCGCATGTTCTCCAAGAAGGCAGTGTCCTGTGAGTATCCCCACGATCGTTTTAAGTTCACGTCTTCGCAGGGAGATAAGTGCCTTTGAGCGTTTCAAGTTCAGCTTTGGCCAGACTTGTCTTGCCACTCTACATGAGAGGGTGTTCGTCCACCTATTGTTCGCAGAGGCTTCCGCCTCTTTTTTAAGCACAGTCCTTAGTGCGTTAATGGGTCTCCCCAACTTCGCCCTTTCCGGTAGCAGTTGGAGAGTTGTACCGTGCCTCGCTAGTTCATCCGCCCTGCAGTTTCCCATAACGTCTGAGTGGCCGGGGACCAAGACTACCTGGATGTTGAAATGCTCACTCATCTCATTAAGAGACGAGCGGCAACCCTACGCCACTCTAGACGTTAGAGAAACAGAACCCAGCGACTTGATTGCCGCCTGACTGTTCACATAAATTGCGATATCAGTCGAGGATACCACATTATGTTTCAACCAGTTCAGGACCTCTTCAATCGCTATCACTTTTGCCTGGTACACACTGCAGTGATCAGGGAGGCGAACTGCTATATCTACCTCTAGTTTATCACAGAAGACTCCAGCTCCTACTTTACCGTCTAGCTTGGAGCCATCCGTAAAGAACTGCATTGCTCCCGTTTCAGCTGCCAACCCGCTCCTCCAGGATTCCCTTGAGAGGCAGGTGGTTTCGAACCTTTTCTCGAAGCACAGAGTCGGTGTAACATAGTCAATATTCGCCAGTTCTTTCCTCAGCGATCTGACTATCGTCGAGTGTCCTATTTGAAGACATTTCCACTGAGATATGGCTGATAGTCGAGTGGCCGTAATCGCCGCCATCTGCTTACCATAAATGTCCACGGGGAGAAGGTGAAACAAGACCTCTAAGACACTTGTAGGTGTTGTCCTCAGTGCCCCGCTTATAAGCATGCAGGCCATTCTTTGAACCTTCTCAATCCTTTTCCTGTATGTTATTTTATCAAGAGCTGGCCACCACACGCTCACCCCATACATAAGTACAGGTCTTACTACGGAAGTGTATAGCCAGTGTACCAGCTCCGGCGTCAGGCCCCATCTCTTTCCGATGGCGTTCCTACACGAGTACAAAGCTATATTGGCCTTGTTTACTCTTTCCAGAATGTTGGGCTTCCAGCTTAGCTTACTGTCCAAGATTACGCCAAGAAATCTTGCCTTGTCCGTAAAAGCTAGTCTGTTACCATTTAGGAGAGGTGGATCTACTACAGGGATTTTATATTTCCTCGTAAATAGTACCAATTCAGTTTAAGACGCGCTAATTGCCAGTCCACATTTGGTGGCCCACCTCGTTATAATTAGGAGGGCATTTTGGATTACCTCCGCCACTGTGCTTATGTATTTCCCAGAGACAGCTATCGCTACATCATCTGCATAAGCAATCACTCCGATCCCTTTCTCCATCTTTAATAGCAGCTCATTGATTGCTATGTTCCAGAGCAGAGGAGACAGAACACCTCCCTGTGGGGTTCCCCTAGTCACCCGTCTCCTGATGGTGGATTCCCCCAGCTCTGAGTTAATCATCCTGCACCCAAGCATATGATTGATTAACCTACTTATAGGGTAATCCACACCTAGTAGCGACAATCCCTCCAGAATTTCCTCCTTCCTTACATTGTTAAAGGCGCCTTCAATGTCAAGAAACGCCACCATACAAAACTCTTGCGAGAATAATGATTTCTCAATTGTACTTACCAGGGCATGCAGAGCTGTGTCCACAGACTTCCCTTTACAGTAAGCGTGCTGAGTCTGAGCCCAGTCACTAGGTCTAATTTTTGAGCGTATGTAGATATCTATCAGCCTTTCCAAGGTTTTCAATAGAAAGGATGATAGAGTTATTGGTCTTAAGTCTTTTGGGTAGTCCTGCGAGCATTTACCCGCTTTCGAAATAAAAATCACTCTGACCTCCATCCACTCCCGCGGAATACAGACAAGTTTTAAACACCCTTTGAAGATTACCTCCAACCAGGGGAGCATAATCCTCGAGTTGTTCTGAAGCTCCGCGGGAATAATACGGTCAGGGCCCGCCGATTTATAGGGTTTGAACCCTTCAATTGCCCATAGGATCCGTTCTTTGGTTACGATATCTTCTATGCGCATTACGTTTGCTTCTTGATGAGTACCAGTCCCTGTCGAGTCATCGAAGCTTCCTGGAAAGTGGGTTTCGATGAGAAGTTCCAAGGATTCCTTACTAGAAGCAGTCCAGGATCCATCTGGTTTAATTAAATAACTGGGACTGGTAGGATTCGTAGACAAAATCTTCCTAAGACGAGAGGTCTCGGAGACTTCTTCTATTTTGTCACAGAAGAGTCTCCATGATTTCCTCTGTGCCTTCCTTAATTCTTTTTTGTATATCTTGAGGTCCTCCTTGTAGGAGTCCCAGTCCTGAGCCTCTCTCGTACTTTTGGCTCTATTAAATGCTTTCCTACACGCCTTCCGGTAGGTCCCCAGTTCCTTGGACCACCATGCCGGTTTTTGCTTGCCCCTGGGTTTAACTATTGGGCAAGATGGTTGAAGGACCGATTACAGGCAATTGTGAAAGTTTGCACTATGCTGTTCAGTTCCTTCACTGTCGCTGGTGGCTCAGGGGTCTCTGGTAATAGTAGTCCTATAAGGGTTTCCCCGTATTTGCTCCAGTTTGTCTTTCTGGGATTCCTGAAAGGTTTCCGGGTCGCAGGGGAAACGTTAAGACTAAATGTTATGTAACGATGGTCAGAGAAGGAGTGTTCCTTCGCCACTCTCCATTCCCTGACCAAAGGGTACAGGTTTTTTGAGGCGAAGGTTACATCCAGAACCTCCTGCCGATTTTTAGTAATAAAAGTGGGTTCTTGCCCAATATTACACACCATGAGGTTGTTGTTTAAAATGTAATCAAAAAGTAACTCACCTCTCTCGTTGATATCAGTGCTTCCCCAGATTGCGTGGTGCGCATTTACATCACATCCAAGGAGCACCCCAATCTTCTTCCTGTATGATTCGAGTACCAGGTCCCTCAGGTTATCCGGCGGAACCTGTTTGTCCCGGTCCAAATAGGCTGAGACCAGCCAAAATATACTACCACCAACCTTTAGGCTGGCCGCAGTTACGTCACCATTGCTGTATTGAGGAAGAAGGAACAGATTTAAATTATTTTTTCCAAGAATGCAGGATCTGATATTCCCCGAATTTCTTGAGTATAATAAGTTATACCCCTTCATTTTAAGGCCACAGATCCTGTTGGTGTTTATCCAAGGTTCTTGAATAAGGACCACGTCCTGATGATGTACAATACAACGACATCAATTTCCGCTTCGACCAGCGTTTGCTATTACCGTGCATAAATCTCAAGGACAAACGTTCGAATTTGTTGGCGTCGACTTGCGTACACCTGTCTTTAATCACGGTATGTTGTACGTAGCATTTTCCCGTGTTAAACGACAAAATAGCTTGATAGTTCTGTTACCACCTGAAAATGAACGTCACACGTATCATGTTGTGTGGAAAGAAGCATTGAACGCTCCTGATCTAAATTCTATAAGTCTTGATATTAACAGCGACGATTTCCCAGTCGAATAAAATAAATTAAATTAAAGTTGTTTTGCGAAAGTGTTTAAAAAAATTTTCTTTCTTTTAGGTCCCCGGAACTATATATATATATATATATATATATATATATATATATATATATATATATATATATATATATATATATATATATATATATATATATATATGTATATATATATATATATATATATATATATATATATATATATATATATATATATATATATATATATATATATATATATATATATGTATATATATATATATATATATATATATATATATATATATATATATGTTTATATATATATATATATATATATATATATATATACAGTGAGACCATTTAATATTCGGACAAACGTAACATACACTTATTCATTCGATTATTTACTATCATACCTCCCAGTTTGGGCAGTGGTTAAAAAGCTGCGGATTGGAGTGGGCGGTACCGGGTTCGAATCCCGATAGGAGCAGGATGCGAAAAGTGATTTTCACCATCGATCGTTTGGGCGGTGCGATTGGTAATGCGAATGAACTCATATGAGACCCTTTTGAGTTTTACAATCCATATGCTGTCCCATTTTCCATGTCAGTACTATAGGCTGGCATGTAGATATACAATGTGCAGATGGTTTCTACGTAGAATCGGACCTTTAGCCGGAACGTCAGGTACTAGTGGGATGTCACAATGGGCCAATTGAATCTGAGTGTCGGATAACACAAAAAAAAAGTTCTGACTTATGTCTGATATTTGCTTTACGGTTGCTCAAAGATTTTGAACACACCACCCCAGTCTCGAGACATAAACCCAATAGATTTGCATGCGCATATAAGAAAACGTCATATTTCCAACAAGGTTTAATAGCAAAATATACTTCAGGAAAAATGGAACAAAATTAGACCAGAACTAACAAAAAAACTAGTAAGTTCAATGCCAAAACGATCAACATCTGTGATAAAGCAAAACGGGTGTGCAACAAAGTGCTAAAACATCATTAGCCGTGTTTCTTGACGCACAGTGATCCGGATCAGATCACATTTTCCATGCAAATCAAAGACAGATTTTGATCCAAAATGAAATTTGGATCAAAATGTGTCTTTGGTTTGCATGGAAAATGTGATCTGATCCGGATCACTGTGCGTCAAGAAACACGGCTAATATTGAAATTAAAATTTATAAAATATAAGCTAAAGCTGTCCTATGTCCGAATATTAAATTGTGATGAATTTGTGCCATTTTTTACTAAATCAATTATTTTGTTAATTTATAAATCAATTTATTTATTATAATTCACACCTCGTATTACAGTAATAAATAAATAAACATATTCTTATAATAAAAATTATTTTAAGTTCGATATGATAGTAGATAATCTAATGAATAATTGTATGTTACGTTTGTCCGAATTTTAAATGGTCTCACTGTATATATATATATATATATATATATATATATATATATATATATATATATATATATATATATATATATATATATATATATATATATGTATATATATATATATATATATATATATATATATATATATAAATATATATATGTATATATATATAGTAGTAGTTCGAGTGGGCTTATACTACTGAACAAATGTTCTTCAGATTTCAACCCAACGCACACAGCATAAAAATAAATTTATCATGAATTTCTGGGAACTCTGAAATCGTATGGCAACTACTCTGAAAGATAAGGGCGTATAAGGGATAAACTATTTAAATTATCCATTAATATTTAAATAGTTAAATCAATAGTCTCCCCTCGTGTATTGAGTTACTCGTTTATTCTTAAGACATCAAAATTTCCAACATTTAGTGTTTGACGGCCTGATTTTTCAACTCTAACTAAATATGTACGAATATGGCAATTATGTATATAGATAAAATAGATAGCCCATCCCTGTGTATGTTTATTCCCTTCGATTTCGTTCCATATTTCAGTAGCTCGGGACATGGTATGTATATATATATATGAGTGTATAAAACAATCAAGGAAAACTGTGAAATCGATAAAAAAACCGAAATTCTTTTGTACAGTTTTTCCTACCAATATTTAAAGGTAAAATCTATTTTGAATTCTATAACGAATAAGATGAGACGGTGCGCATGTCACAACCCACGTACTATAATTTCGGTTTAATCCCGAATTGATATATTTGCTATACTTATGTACTATGTACGAAATTTTCCGAAAATTTTCAGACAAAAAAATATTATAAATTTGTTTTTCCAATTTTTTTTGTTTGTTTTTTTATTTTACATCCTTTACAAATGGTTCGAAGGAGATTTGTGGATTTTTCACGATTTTTATTTTTTATTTTTAAATTTAAATTTTAATTTTAAGTTTTGCAAAAATTATTTTTCATAAATATAATTTATTAATTTTTATTAAGTTGTAAATAAATTGTATTGAAAAATGTGGAAGTTCAAGCAAAAACTGAAAATTATAATTTAATACGAACAACAAAACCGATATAAGGCAAATCTGCTGTGCACGATAAAAAGGAAAAACTCCATGAAAATTGCGACTGTATTTTTAATAAAAATATACAGAGTGTTATTTATAAATAAATAAAATTAAGAAAGAAAATTATAGTTTTTAAAATTAAAAGTGAATTTAAGCCACGCACACAACCCAAAATTATGTTTAATAAAAATTTTAATAATAGAAATAGTTCCGTAAATAGTAAATTTATTTATAAAAAATTTAAAAATAATTTATTAACTATCAACAATAAAATAATTATAAATAATAAAGTGATAATTATATTTTATATATTTTTAACGTTAATTAAATTAATTTCCACCCAATTGGCATGGACCTCAATCCATGTTGATTCACAAAGTGAGTATTTGCCATGGATTTTAATCATATAAAAAATCACACTTCCAGCATACATTGGGCCACATTCAACCACGGTATTTCCCTCAATTATTTAGTGTATTGTGCGCATACTCTCACTTGAATATTTCTCAGAAAAATTTCATGTATGTGTGGGTATATTTTTCCGTTTAAAACAATATTTTAATTATTAATCGCATTTTTAATATTGTATCTTGTTTTCAATGACTTCCGAATCCAGGATTCGAAGTTCCCGCAATTTTATAGGTGCTTAAAAAAGTTTTGTGGCTTTTGAAAATTTGACATTTATTATCTTAACCTCAAAATTTTTCGAACGTAGTCTGAGCCATAAATCTTGGTTAACTAGTCTAATGCCTAGTTAGTTCTCCTGCCATTGTGCTTCCCACATATCAATATTACTATTCATCCTTGACCCATTGAGACGTACATTTCTAGGTGGCTCTATAGCTCCTCTATCGAGAAATTTAAGACTCTTTGGTCAAACCAGTTGCAATCTGTTAGATACTTTCAAACTCGAGGATGAACAAGTCATTTGGATGTCGAATCGAAGACCGTATTATAAATGCTGATCTTGATGAGTCTTTCACTTGCAATTTGATGGCTTGATTTTTTTTTTTATGATCTATAAACATCTTTTGACCCTCTTAATCTCGATACTAAAAGCTCAACACTAACTAGTTTGTGAATTGTTTATACATGTAGTTATATGTAAGATTGAAGTGGCTACTCAAGTACACATGGACCAGTACTAAGTGAGATCTTAAACCCTAGATCTTCGTGTTTAACAACTTTTCTGAGCAACTGATGTGACATATCATGCCTAGCTAGTTTATGCCGCCATACCTAGATTATTTGAATGTTGAACTGATCACCAATATTGACACAACTGATGAATTGATGGAACGGATTGAAGGCAGGATTATAAATGATGATCTTGGACTTGTAAATAGGAAAAATTAAATTTAAATTTTTGGGCGTGGCTTCAGGTAATTGCGTACATAGAAATCTATGAAATACGAGTATATCCAATTTGAAAAATGGGGTACATTTAAAGATCATACAAACATTGTTAAATTCTTAGGCCTCATCTTGGAAAGCAAACTAAGGTAGAAGATATAAGGATTAGGAAAAATTCGGCTGATGACTAGGGTTAGAAGAAAGGATTTTAGCTATTAAGGGTAGCCGCATGAACTCGTTTCCACTAGGAATACGGTTAACTTCCTTTTATTTCCTTTATGGATCAGCTTTAGATTTAAGATATTAAGATTAACTTTAACCGCAGGGCCGAATAATTTAGGAAGATTTATTGTGACCTTAAGCTATTTATTCGATTACATACTATGCCTTTTCTGCGATAACGAGTGGTTTTTAGAGATGCTTCTTCGGCTCCTTGTACCCCGAAGTATTTTACGCGTTATTAATTTCCTTATATTTAACTTCAGACTGTCCATCATTTTACATGGGACAAACCGGCTTCCTCTTCAATCTTTACTAGATCTATTACCATCATCCGCTATCGCATTCTTCGGATCGGTGGTCCATTCCAGGTTTCCAGTTAATAATTTTAGAATAATCGACGCGGAAAGCAAATTAGGATTATTCACTTTCAGTCTAATTGTTTGTCGGAAGATTTAAGTGGTTGGGTCTAATCATTCTAAGACTGTTTTCTATAGTTCTTGTGATTTTCTCACAGTTGATGCCTTTTTATAAAGATTCACTGGTCTTTTGCCTACTTAATGAGGTTTTGGTACTAGAATAGAGTGATTTCTTTCACTACTTTAAATACAAATTAGTGCTTTAAACTCGATCCCACTATTCTACTCGAGGAGTCCTCGCCTACTTTATTTCTTCAAAATGCTTCATGTATTTTACCAGATCAAAATTTGAGGGCTTCCTTAAAGAATTCCCAATCATCAACATCAGCTTAAATTTTTCTTCCTCTTACGTTTCTTTCGACTTTTATGAAGTACCTTTGACTATTACAGTGGACGAGGTTTGCATCTTTTGACTTGCACAGTGGACGTGGTTTCGCTTTAGTTTTATGACACTCAGAGGGTCCAACATTGTTGATCCAAGACTACATCAATATTATTTTTTACATTTCTGAGCAGAAGAGCAGGTAGTGGGTGTTTATTTAAAGTATTTTAAGCATTGCTTCGTTGAAGACTAACCTGTGATATCTGAACTTCCTACTCGAGTCGGAGTCTATAGAGAGAGTCTCTTCATGAATAACGACAACGCGAAGTCTTAGAGAGATTTTCATTTTATTTAGCAAGATGAGTGTCGTTTTAGCAACAATCGTCAATCAAGCTTCAGTCATATTCAAGTTTTAGATTAGGTAACGCAAACACAAGCCTTCCTAAACAAGATATCTACTCCACTTTCCCACATAATTTAAAGGAAAGTGGATGATACAGCCTTGTCCACTTAAGAATCTAGGTATAAAGTCTATGCCCAGTTCACGTATTTTGACTTACAAAGTGAAGTAGTCGATCGTATCATTCCTTATCCAATTGAATGTGATAGAATAATAGTTCATTTTATTTTAATTCAAGGTCAAATAGATTTATGGACACGAAAACTAGATGGATGCGAGTGCACTTGGAAACTAAATAATATGCAGACATTGTATAACAGTAATAGTAATATCACAAATAGTAAAAATGGAATTGATTTAGATATAAAACAGTGTGCATGTTGCGCAAATGGAGGTTGCCAGTGTGCACGTGAAGTATCATCACGATGTGTTCAATGTGGATTAGAAAATTACTGCGATAATATGTGTAATATAACACTGGACTCGCGTTCACTACAAAATAGTTCGGGTGTAGCGTTTGGTTTAATCAAATCCCCGGAACTTCAAGGACCCGCCGAATGTAAATATATACTGCGGCCGGCACCCGGACAACGTGTCGAATTGCAAGTGTATCGTTTAATATCAGTCGGAGTATTCAATGGTAAACACTGTGTTGGCGGTTATTTAAAGATGGGCGAAACCGATGATCATATTGGTGCCGAATTATGTGGAGTAAATGAGCGTTACGCACCCCCGGCCGTACTATTTTCGGACGATGGCGTTACCGTTTTAGTTTTTAAAATATCTGAAAAAACGCAACGATCACAATTTTTAGCATATTTTAGTTTTACGGCACTGAGCAATCCACAAGTTGGATTTCATCCAAAAGGTGGAACGCGAGTTACATCAACCGATTGCGATTGGTCATATCATGATCATGCATGTAAAACACCATCGTCGTGTGCAATCGCTAGTCCAGGATTTCCTGGTATATATCCACCAAATGTACTGTGCCGATACCATTTAGCAACCTCATCAGTACACACGCGTGTT
Source organism: Tipula lateralis (assembly GCA_963932295.1). Taxonomy (NCBI): domain Eukaryota; kingdom Metazoa; phylum Arthropoda; class Insecta; order Diptera; family Tipulidae; genus Tipula; species Tipula lateralis. Next base: position 35,755,680 of record OZ010739.1, on the reverse strand, counting down.
AAAATAATATTCACATCGTTGCTGCTACCCGAAAATCATTGCGATACTCATTTTATTGCACTATACGAGGGTACATCAAGCGATGGTGAAAAATTGGATACAATTTGTGGATCCAACAAAGTAACACTAGTGTATCCCGGTCCAAATTTACTACTCGAATTTAATTCGGGGCCACAAATTCCTCCGTTTGATTATAATGGATTTGCAGTATCGCTTGAATTTATCGAAGGCCCAACAACAACACCGCTTCCATCCCTTCCACCGCCAATTGGTCAAACAGCAATCGAAACATATACACCCGAGAGAATATCGTCGCCTCCAAAATTTACACCATGCGATAAAATAATAACTGACTTGGGTGGTCGATCGGGGCATTTTGATACACGCGGTCGACCGTTTGCCCAACACTGTCGTCTGATATTCAAAGGCAAACCAACCGATGTCATACATATATCGTTATTCAACTATCGTCTCAAATCGCCGTCGTGTCGTTCCGTAATCGAAATCATTGATGGTTTAAATGATGGAACAAAGCGAAGCTTAGAGAAAATGTGCTCACCAACGTCACGATATGCGCGTGATGGCCGAGGAGAATTTTTAGCGCCACAAACCTTTGTTTCGTCTGGACCACAAATTGTGATAGTGCTAAAACGATTTGCAGCGGTCAATGATCAAAATGATGTAGAATTCATTGATGGTGCCTACATGTTTCATGATGGTATGTGTATCGGACATGATGTGCGATTTGTTAACGACAAATTAACGAAAATTATTTTTATTTTACAGAAGAGCAAAGCGGAACCCTTCAACCATCATCGTTGTGTGACACATACCACTATGGTTTGTCAAGTCCATCGAATGGTAGTATTGAGGGCCTAGGCACCGAACCTCTATATTGGAATATTGAAGGTACACTATCGTGTTCACATCACTTCATTCCCGGTGCAAATCAAAGTGTTACACTAGCAATAGATATGCTTAACCGTTTAGGAACGGTCAACGAATGTCAAACAGTGTGTGGTGATAGTGGATGTCTCTGTCAAACTAATAACAATCCACTATCGATGGTTGACCATTTAATCATAGTCGACGAGGATGGGCGCGAATTGAATTGTCTATGCGGTTTATTTCAAACCGAATATCTTCCGGTATCGGTTCGAACATGGACCTCAGTCAATTTAATTTATAATGTCGCTCACTATGCATGGAGTACAAAAGGTTTCAGCTTTAAAGCGGCATACATGTTCAATAATGATGCAATGTGTGGCCAAAAAACGTTTACAACTCATACGGGTGAATTGAAATCAGATAAATTAGACAACACAATCGGATCATTTAATTCGTTTTATTATCAACAATGCACGTGGATTTTGGATTCAAACGTTGAACGAGTGCTAACAATTGATATCGAAACGGTTCAATCCAGATCGTGTGTTGCATGGAATATAACGTTGAATGAATTTTCACCGTTGGAATCTGATCGAAATCATGTGGGCCAGCAGTTGCATTTGTTTTGTCCGCGTGATAAAAAAAAAACATTCACAATGCCCTGGAAAATGAATACAGTTGTTGTGCGGTAAGTGATTATAATATTTTCATTGTTCCTTTATATCTCTGTGGTAACAGTCGGAATCCCCATACAAAAAAGAATATACCAACAAACGCCGGTTTCGGGTTTCCAGTGTTAACGTACCCATTAGTTCAACGGGTCCAGTCATTCGTTAGGCTTTTCTCTGGAATGGGTTCTACAACATGTGCAATATTTCCTACAAACCCGAATCATCCACGCACCTTATCTGTTCATATAAAGAGTGTTACTGCATTTTTCTGAGACCTTATTATTTATGTTTTTAAGATCTAATATTCCCTAATAACTAATAACTATCTAAACAATATTCAGTTATAGCAGAGCCGTATCTACAAAATGACACAAGACATGCCACTGAGTTTTGTCAATTATGTATTCTGAGTACAGAAGTTGTGATTTGTATTCTTCCATACCTCAGTGAATATGTGGTCCACAGAAAGTATGTAGACGCCTGCCGTAGCTTTTGCTATTTTCCTACTTACAACCGTTTTTGGTATTCGGTATTGCTGAATTCTTCTTAATATTTTTGTGTCTGAATACTGCAAGGCAAACATATCAGCACATGGAAAACCTTCCATTTTTATACTAAAATGAAGCCTTTAAGGCATTATTCTCTTTTCTTTTATAACCTTGCATTGATAATATTTTGAAATTTTAAAATCGACCCTCTTTCAATGCTATACTAAGATTGGTTTTTTCTTTATTTGCAGCGTTCAAGCGATGACACGGACTGCTCCATTATACGTAGTAAAATGGAAATCACAGTATGCTCGTGTGAATCCTCGATCAGGCGCACCTACACCTGCGCCGAACACAGAAACAAATTCATCATCTTTGACATTATTGAATAAGTTAATTTTTCTTATATTTTTAGTGATATTTTTTAAGAAAACATTTTGAATTTTCTTTATGTTTTTAATAAAGCAACTATAGGGAATTAAAATTTAAGGAACGAGGTTGATCAACTCACACAGTTGTGGAAGTTATCTTAGAATTTTATAGTTCTGTTGTTTCATCAGGTACAGGATGTCAAATAATTTAAGGTTTTACAAAAAAAGGCTAAGATGAAAGGTTAGATTAAATACATTAATAAAAGTGAGTCCCTTTCAAATCAGCCATCGAAAAAAAACTCCTCAATAGTTCATGGATCAACTGAAAGTTCAGTTCGATTTGAAATCATCAATTCTACAACTAATATCTTCAAACAACTAAACTAGAATCACTATGCGTTTAGTTTTCATGCATCTATACTGGATTATGTTCAATTTAGAAGCAGGAAAATGAATACATTTACGTTTGGGTAGGGTATCTTGGTAGGTTAGAGTGATCGTCCTGAGGACGATCCATGGCCATACATATAATTACAATTTCATAATTTGTTTCTACAATCAATAGCACACAAGCCTGATTAAAACTTTTAAATTATTTGATAATACAAGGTGTCACTCAATATGCATAAGAACAAAAACATACTTACCGCAAAGTTAAAAAAAAACCAAAATCAGAGATAATATCCAAAAACGTGTGAGTTGACATATTTTTCATCAATACACAAATATAAATATGTATATATAAATATGTATATGTATATGTATATGTATATGTATATGTATATGTATATGTATATGTATATGTATATGTATATGTATATGTATATGTATATGTATATGTATATGTATATGTAGATGTATATGTATATGTACATGTATATGTATATGTATATGTATATGTATATGTATATGTATATGTATATGTATATGTATATGTATATGTATATGTATATGTATATGTATATGTATATGTATATGTATATGTATATGTATATGTATATGTATATGTATATGTATATGTATATGTATATGTATATGTATATGTATATGTATATGTATATGTATATGTATATGTATATGTATATGTATATGTATATGTATATGTATATGTATATGTATATGTATATGTATATGTATATGTATATGTATATGTATATGTATATGTATATGTATATGTATATGTATATGTATATGTATATGTATATGTATATGTATATGTATATGTATATGTATATGTATATGTATATGTATATGTATATGTATATGTATATGTATATGTATATGTATATGTATATGTATATGTATATGTATATGTATATGTATATGTATATGTATATGTATATGTATATGTATATGTATATGTATATGTATATGTATATGTATATGTATATGTATATGTATATGTATA
>OZ010739.1:35646854-35741854 GCA_963932295.1 Tipula lateralis | reverse complement strand
GTATGTCAAGGTATTTTTCGAGAACCCTATCGGAAGGATGCTCACCGGCACCGACTTCACCACTTCATTGAGAGAAGCGCTTTAGAGAGCCCCAAAATCTAAGGCCTTCCCATGGAGAACTTAACTCACTTTCGATTTTTATCCGGAGTTACCGACGTGGTGTAATCCGACCGGGTTCTTTTCCCTGCTGAGCTCGCTGAAGAAGTACTTGACTCATTAAGTGGTTTTTAAGGCAAGATGTTTGACTGAACAGGAATTAAGACTACCTTATCCTCTTGCTCCAATATTTTTTCCAGGATAGTTTCCAATTTTCTTTGTATCTCTATCAAGGTATTTTTCGAGAACCCTTCCTGAAGGATTCTCACCGGCACCGACTTCACCACTTCACTGAGGGAAGCGCCTTAGTGAGCCCCAAAATCTAAGGCCTTTCCATGGATAACTTAACTCACTTTCGATTTGTTATCTCGAGTTATCGACGTGGTGTAATCGGACCGGGTTCTTTTCCCTACCGAGCTCGCTGAAGAAGCACTTGACTCATTAAGTGGTTTTTAAGGTGAGATGTTTTTACTGAACAGGAATTAAGGCTTCCTTATCCTCCTGCTTCAATATTTTCCAATTTACTTTGTATCTCTGTCAAGGTATTTTTCGAGAACCCTACTGGAAGGTTTCTCACCGGCACCGATTGCACCACTTCACTAAAGGAAGCGCCTTAGTGAGCCCCAAAATCTAAGGCCTTTCCATGGAGAACTTAACTCACTTTTAATTTTTCATCTGGAGTTACCGACGTGGTGTAATTGGACCGGGTTCTTTTTCCTACTGAGCTCGCTGAAGAAGCTTTTGACTCATTAAATAGTTTTTAAGGCGAGATGTTTGACTGAACAGAAGTTAAGGCTACCTTATCCTCCTTCTTCAATATTTGTTTCCAGGATAGTTTCCAATTTACTTTGTATGTCTGTCAAGGTATTTTTCGAGAACACTTTATGAAAGGTTCTCACCGTCACCGATTTCACTACTTCACTGAGGGAAGCGCTTTAGTGAGCCCCAAAATCTAAGGCCTTTCCATGGAGAACTTAACTGACTTTCGATTTTTATCCGGAGTTACCGACGTGGTGTAATCGGACCGGGTTCTTTTCCCTACTGAGCTCGCTGAAGAAGTACTTGACTCATTAAGTGGTTTTTAAGGCGAGATGTTTGACTGAACAGGAATTAAGACTACCTTATCCACTTGCTCCAATATTTTCTCCAGGATAGTTTCCAATTTTCTTTGTATCTCTATCAAGGTATTTTTTGGAAACCCTTCCTGAAGGATTTTAAGTAATTTTAATTAATTCTTCTTCTTGGTAACTGAGTTGGGCTTGCGATAATCGACGCAAAATCTAATGTTTCCAATCTTCCACCAATAGTACTACAGTTAACTCGTTGTAATTCAATTACTCCAAACATTTGCATATTATAGTTATTATCTGATCCACATCTGTTTGTTTAGTCAATGGTAACCTTTTTGATGTTTTCGTTTGAGGTTGATGTTTGTCCGTCCACTTCTTTGTTAATTCTTCCACTATTTTATTCTATCGTTGAGTTGGCCATTAGCCTTTACACATGGATCGCCTGCTCACATTTTATTATAATAGATATTTCTTATACATTTCTTTGATCTGTTGTTCTTCTTTATTGGCTTTTACAACTCACAACCTTTGTGATCCTGGACCTTGATCTAATTTCCTCCAAACACATGTTCCGAGTATGATGCTAGCTTCGTACAATGATCCAGTTTAATCTGGTCTACGACATTGCCTTAGTTCAAAGTTCGTTGTCCAAATCCTTCATAAAAGTTGGTTCTGCCGTTTTGAACTTTCACTTTCTTATTTGATTTAATATCCACTCTGTTGCGCGTTTCCGTTTCAGTTTGAATCATTCCATAGGTTGAATCCCATTCTTGATAAAATCCTTTTGTGTCCAAAGATAACATACTGGATCGTCCCTCCACTTCTCATCGTACCATCAGGTTAACTCTATCTAGTCAATATGAAAATGAGGATAATGATTATATGGAGTGTCTTAATTTCATCGGTGAAAGCATTGATCTTAATTCGCTTCGTTCGTATACTGTGCCACATCAACTAATCTTTCGATGTCGGCTGACAATTTCTGAAATGTCGATGTAATATCTGTCTATGGTACCTCTGTTCTTCCGTTTTAATGGTAACATGGTTTTTCCTGCTCATAGCACTCACACTCTGGCATGATTTGTATTGTAGAGCTGCCATTCGATCTTCCTCACCAACCGTTTCTAGTAGCTGCTATTTCAAACTATAGTTTGAAAATGTCAAATGGTATTGTTCTCTCGAACAATTCATCTGATAATTTGAGTAGAGTACTATGGGATGGGTTCTTAGATTCATCGAATTATATTTTGAGAAATCTCTAATTTGTTTGATTTCAATAATTTTTGGTTCTGGATTGTGAATGAACACTCAAAAACAGGAACTATAATTTTTAAACTTAATTTATTATTTGTCGTGAAAAATTCCACATAAATTCTTCAAATATTATAGCACCACTTTTAGTTAAATATTTTATTATCACTTGCCAATATCATAATTTAAAACCAAATTGTCTCAATTTTACTTAAATGTCAACACCTATACATACCATGACAATCCTTGTAGAAATTTCTATTAACCGTTCACATGTCTACATTTCACGCACTTTCTAACTTCCCATTTCTTTTCATTCGTTGTATTTCTCTACCCAATGAGTTCGTTATTTAATTTTGATCCATTTTTTAAGGGTTCAAATTTCCGTTTTTGGTTAAATAATGATTAATTTTCTGTCATAATTTTGAACTTTGGTTTAATTTATGAGAAAGGTGTCACCTTGATTCGTCACAATATATATATATATATATATATATATATATATATATATATATATATATATATATATATATATATATATATATATATATACATATATGTATTTATATAATATGCATGTATATATATAAATATATATATATATATATATATATATATATATATATATATATATATATATATATATATATATATATATATATATATATATATATATATATATATATATAATATTTGTACAGGTTTTGTTAAAAAAATTTAAGAAATTTTAATTTTTCCAACATTTTGAATTAAAAAACGTGCCACCGAGCTTTTGATAATTTGAAAATGACTTGTTTACAGTTTGCTCACCCTTCTATTTTTTGTTTTTTTTTTTTTTTTTTTTCGTTTATTTCTATGCCATCTGTTTTGGGGCTCAAGGCACTCCAACTCTTTCGCGGTTCGCTTATTTACGTCCTTACCTTACGCTTTGCAGCCAAATCGAGGACGTACGGCTATAGGTCCGATTTTCTTAACCATCTGCACATTGCATAGCTCCATGCCAGCCTATAGTACTGACATGGAAGATGGGTCGGCCCATGGATGCTGCACTCCAACAGGGGGTCATAGTTGTGTTCATTCACACCACCGATCGTAATCAAGTGGTGAAAAATCCCTTTTGCAACCTGCCCCTATCGGGATTCGAACCCGGTACCTCCCACTCCAACTGCCACAGCTTTAACCACTGCGCCACTTGGGCGGTCTATTTTTTGTTCAATCCTTATATCATGGGCTAGCTCTCATCAAGATTGGATAAAAAAATAACTGTAATAAAAATGAACTTGCGCTTTGTTCTATCTTTCGCTTTGTTGCCTATTAATTTATACTTGAAATAACTTGACATCAAGTTCGCCAACATTATTAACCACTTTCAAATTCTCCACGTTTTCAAATCCCTTTTTAAATCTGTAGGGATATCCGAAATAATGTTTCATATTTGCCGTGATGTAACAACTTAGATCGATAAATTTATAAGTTATAAAAATTAAAAATTATAAGTAAAAAAAATTAAAAGAAAACTGATTTCAAACCTATGTCTGAATATGATGATTTCATGGCAAATAAAGCAAAGTGGTGTTAAATCCGAAGGCTTGTACGTTTTCGATTAAATTTCGTTCATTTAATAATGTACATGTTACGGTTTGAAGCCCGAAATGCGGCGAATGTCCGAATTTACCGGTAAATGTTCGAATTTACCAAAATCTTGTTTGTTGGACGGTAATTTGGCTCGGATACTATTTGTCCGCCATAAATAAGCAATTAATTAAATGTCTTATGATCGAATAGTAGTTGTGATTATAAAATAAATTAATAAAAATACTTTCTTGTATTAAAAATAAAGGAACTTTAACTATCACATTTAATATTAAAAACAAACTGATCATCCAACGATCAATCCTAAAGATCAAATTATTGATCGTTTTATATATATCAACCCTACCGTAATGCGTCATATGTCACTTGATCAGAATCTACTCACTGATGTGTTGATCTCATCCTGAGTCCTATTAACTTTTTTACATTTACAGAAGTCCGTTATTATTTACATTTTCAGAGGTTCGTTAGCACGATTTAAAATTTAAATTTGTGGAAACAATAATTGTTAATTTTTTTTTAAACAAGCCTGGGGGTAGTTTCTCACCAAGAGACAAATGAAAAATGACTTTTTTTCGTGACTAAACTCAAATATCAACTGGGGCAAAATAACAATTTTGATGTGAATACTAAAGTTTCTGAGCCATAATATTAGAGAATTGACCAGAATCGGTGTTAGAATTTTAGAATTGGTGAAAAATTGTCATTTGGAACTTGACGAGAAACTACTCTCTGTACTTTTTATGGGGTTAGAACATATATATATTATATATGTATCTATCTATATTATATTTATATATATATATATATATATATATATATATATATATATATATATATATATATATATATATATATATAAATGCAATGCTCTTGCCTGTCTAGGATAGAAAATTACAATAGAAAATGTATTTATGTTTAATAAAATAAATTAAAAATTTATGTAAAAATTAAAATATTGAAAAAAGGAGAAAATGTTATATAATTTTGAATTACATAATCGATTGTTACGTTTCCTATATACATATCGCCATCTTGTCCATAAAACATATTGAAAAAAAAGCAAAAACGTCTCCTAATATTAGTTCTATATTTTACCACACTAACAAATCCATATTTTAAGACAATAACGTATATAAACTCTTTATCAAGTAATTTAAAATGGTGACCAAAAACTTGTCAAACTGATTTTAGTTTATACAGTCCTCCATTTTATAAATTATTATTGTTAGTTAATTAATTTATTCATATATTTATATATAAATTTGTTACAGATACACACATCATTTTATATATGAATTAATACACATACACGTTTCCACGTCAATTAAGTACGAAATTGTAGAGAACATAAAATATTAAATTTAGTAAAATGGCGTCGATAAGTACAGCGCCAAAATTTTGTTTTGTTTACCATGTTTTTGTTTTTTTATTAGTTAACAATTTTATATTTCATTTTTTTTATAAAAAAAACTAATGATACTAATATTAATAAATAAATAAAAATCTAAAAACGCTTAATAGAATTATGAGAAAGTATAAAGGGAGAAAATAATTTTAAGCAATAGAATTGTTTTTTAAAAATAAAATAAAAAACCGTTGTGTAACTGAACAAAATGATTTACTATATAACATAACCACGTTTTTATACGTCTTAGGTTCAATTTAAGAAAACTGTTTTTATATTTTAGTTTTGTATTTAAGTTATATATTTTTAACCTATAAGTTTTTGGTTTTTCTTATAAATAGAAAATAAAGAAAATTGTATGAAAAATTATATAAAAAATAACAGAAAATGTAAATAACAGTAATTTTTATTAAGGTGAATTATGTATGTTTTACGAGTATGAATGTAATTTTAATCCTAACCCTCTAACCAAGCTCTCATCAAAACGAATTGAAAACGAAATCTAAGCGAATCCTTTGTTATATAACACATTCATGAATATTTATTATTTATTTTTTGGTGTGCAGCCATATTATTATTTCTTCTATTTAACACAAACTAACGTGATTACATAAATTACCGGGTGGAAATTTTAAATTTTGATATAAATTGCGCTTCTGTACAATTTAAAGCCGATATAAAGTTCGTAGCATTCGATGAAGATTATCGTTATAGCATGCACTCAAATGCCTTAATTTTGCAAATCGATAATATAGTGTCCTGCTTTAAAGTTCGATCATTTACGGTGTTGGATACAGCAGACCCTGAAAAATAACAATAGTTATATAATAGACCTACCAACAGTTTATCGCACTATTAATTCTATGGTAAGTTAGCCTACCAAATCATCTAATCCAACCTTTGGTACAGAACACTGGTCCTTCGAGCCGGATAGGATTTAACCCAGCCATACCTAAGCCTAAAGTATTTACCAGATCAAACTATAACCAAGGAAAATATCAAAACTCATTAGAGGTGAAAAATTGCCAATTCGGAAAACAAAACCACACGACAACCTAAAACCTTGTTGCGAACACCTATGAACATCGATTTACAATATTTGCTAACTAAATATCGATTAAATAAAAATCAGTGATAGATGGCGGATATAGTTGCTTTGACAAGGAGCCGTACTTATATTAAAGGCAGCATGACTCTTGAATTATATCAAGTCCATCAATGAGAACATAAACACCGAAAGAGATTAAAGTTAGACTTACAAATGTTGGGCGTTATAAAAATGAGTTTTTCGAATTACAAACCAAAATAATCACAATGGACAATGAAGAGGAGCTAGCCCAAGACTTCGAAGACAACTATTACCAAATTATAGCCGGGTTAAATATCGCATTAAGGAAAAAAGCGCAACCAAATTCGATCAATGATACATTTTTAGAAACTTCCATGGCGGGAAATCACGTTGACGTAAAACTGCCTAAAATATTTATACCAACGTTTTCCGGAGACTATACCGAATGACAATCGTTCCACGATCTATATTGCTCGACCATCAATGATAACCGTAGATTAACACCATCACAAAAACTGCAATATTTGAAAGGGTTTTTGAAAGGAGAAGCAGCAGGGTTATTAAAACACTTCAGCATCACGGATGCCAACTATATCGAAGCTTTGGGAAAATTAAGAGAGATCTACGACCGCAGAAAGCATACCATCTTCGCATTTATAAATGGTTTTATGTTTCAACCAACGATAACAACACCAAACTGTACAAACGTTCGTGTATTGTTAGATACATTCGAGGACTTAAGGCATTTGGCAATGAAGCGGAAACAAGAGACCACTGGTTAAATTCTAGTGAGCGAAACCAAAACGAAACCAATAGTTTATGGGCGCAAACATCAGCAGAGTATGATCTACCAACGTTGAAACAGTTTTTTTGACTTTCTTGCAAAAAGAATTGACGCATTGGAATCAATGAAGACCCAAAGCAGACGACCTATCTCTCACTCAACCCACTTGAAGTCAAACATCAGAAGCCATATCGTCGAACCATATCGTCGAGACTGTTGAGACTGTTTGAATGCAATAAATTTAAAGAAATGTTAGTGGAAAATGATCCAACAAAACCGGTGCTTCAATTGCTTAAATAATAACCACAGTGTATATAATTGTAAATCAAAATTTCGCTGCAGATTATGTAATAGAAAACACCACAGTTTTTTACACGAAAATTCAAATACACCAACGCAATCACACGTTACCCAATCTGAAATACAGTCCATCGAAGAGGCACAACCGAATACGTCCAGTCATACCACCAGCATCAAAATAGGAATTTCTATATTACCAACTGCTCTGATAAATGTAACTGATACATTCAACCAAAAACGTTTATGTAGAGCATTATTAGATCCCGGATCCCAAGTGTCTTATTAACGAAAAGAAATCGTGCCAAACTAAACATTACGGCCATCGGAGCTACATCAAGTGGATACACGAAGGAATTACTCACGCTAAAACTAGCCCCGTGGAACAAAGACAACCCAGTGATAAACATAGAAGCATTAATCCTACCAAAACTAACTGCTAAACAACTACCAATTACACAACACATCGATATTGAGTTCTTTAATAACTATGAACTGGCAGATCCTCAGCTGATCCTCGGCTGATTTTATAAAGGCAAACACATTGACATTATCATTGGAACAGACATCTTTTTTGATCTACTAGCAGAAGAAAACTTTGTCACACTAAATAACTTCACTATGCAAAAAACTTTTCTGGGATGGATTATAGCAGGTAAATCGAATGATTAAAAAACGAGCAGAGTAATCACAGCCACCTTAAGCTATCCAGAAGACACCCTTAATAATCTGTTGAGAAGATTCTGGGAAATTGAGAACACCGAAAATACAGATCGCCAGTTATCGTACGAACAAAGGTTATGCGAAAGCCACTTCTAATTTACAACTACCACAGATGATACTGGCCGATTCAAAGTACACCTTCCATTCAAACATCCTCCATCGAGTCTAGGGATTTCCTTTCGTACAGCAGTCAAACGAATGAATTCTATAGAGAAAAGGTTCAAGAGGTTTGTGTTATTGAACACATGACTGACGTAAAATTATATCAATGTAGTGAATACTATATTTACCACATCATGGTGTCATAAAGGAATTAAGCACTAGAACAAAACTACGTGTTGTTTTCATGGTTCTGCAAAGACCACAACGGAAATTTCGTTAAACGACTGTCTAACAGTTGGATCGAATGTATACAGTCAACCTTATACGAAATATTATTACGCTTTCGATCATTCAAAATAGCATTTACAGCGGATGTTGAAAAAATGTTTAGACAAGTTCTAATCTCTGAAGACAGTACCAAATACTAGCGAATATTATGGTGAGACTCCCCCGACAAACATTTTACCATATACGAACTTCAAACAGTTGTCTACGGTACAGCAAGTGCAACCTATCTAGCCAGGCGTGTACTCAATGAAGCAGCAGCGCCAAATGTCAAAATGAATTTCCAGAAACAGCAAACCATATTAAAAATGATTTCTATGTTGATGATCTTATGACAGGAGCGGATACAATCGTTGAAGCAGTAACGCTAAAAAATAGTATAAACACCATACTCTCGCGTTCAGGATTCCAACTTAGAAAGTGGTTAGCCAATGAAGAGACAGTCACCATGAACACGTTTCAAACCACCGATGCAATTGATAACCTTGAAATAGATAAGTCCACTCCAGTTAAAATAATTGAGTTGTACTGGAATCCAAAGAAGGATTGTTTTCAATTTAAAGTGATTTTTATTGAACAACCTATCATGACAAAACGAGTAATGTTAGAAGCAAGACGTTTATTCAACCCTTTGGGATGGCTTGCTCCAGTAACAATAACCATAAAAATCCTTTTCCGAACATCGTTGACTAAAAACCTAAAAAGGGAAGATCAACCGTGTGACTTAGAAATTGAATGGCGAAAATTACGTGATAATTTACCGGAATTAGAAAGAATCGAAATCGAAAGATATATACAAACCAGCACTAATACCAAATTATCGTTGCATGGATTTTCAGATGCATCCAGACATGCTTATGCTGCAGTAGTGTATGGACATATAACCAAACCAAACGGAGAATCAATCGTCAAATTGTTATCGTCAAAAACAAATACCTTAATCTCCATCCCACTATTAGAGCTATGCGGCGCATTCCTTCTCAATAACCTACTGTTGAAAATTAAACAAGCTCTCAAAACCGATATTGCTGAAATCACTGCTTGGACTGACTCTACCATCGTGTTAGATTGGTTATCTGCGCCTCCAACCAAATGGAATACGTTTGTTTTTTAACAGACCCGGAGAAATATTAAGCCACATGAACAGATCGCAGTGGAGACATGTAGAATCCAAAGATAACCCTGCTGACTGCGCTTCAAGAGCAATCGATCCAGAGAAACTAACAAAATTCAGCTTATGGTGGAGTGGTCCAAAATGGATACCAGATCGTTCAAAATCGTTTCATCCCATCGTTTATATTATTAATCAGATATATATATATATATATATATATATATATATATATATATATATATATATATATATATATATATATATATATATATATATATATATATATATATATATATATATATATATATATATATATATATATATATATATTATATATATATATATATTTATATATATATATATATATATATATATATATATATATATATATATATATATATATATATATATATATATATGTATATATTTATATATATATATATATATATATATATATATATATATATATATATATATATATATATATATATACATATATATATATATATATATATATATATATATATATATATATATATATATATATATATATATATATATATATATATATATATATATATATATATATATATATAAATAAATATATATATATTTATATATATATTGACGGGAAGTATTTCCTAAAACAAAAAAAAAATTTAGGAAAATTTTTAGGATATACTTCACGTATGTGCGTAGGAATGTGAAGTTTTTCCTAATCCTAATTAAATACGAATGTGTAGTGTAAATAATATTTAAAATCCATATTAAACGAAACATATATTATGTAATAATTTATTTATTCATTATTACGATTTGAGTAAAATAATTCAAATATGTTAATTATTGTTTTTAAATATTTGCCTTCTTTTCATAGATATGTATCGAACTTAATAATAACGCATGTTAAGTGATGACAGTGTGATTCGAAGCATTCAGTACAGAATTATGGTAAATTTAATTGTCCCAAGATTCCTCGTGTACATTTTGTATAACTCAAGATCTATGCTCTATAGAAAAGTAATTTAAATGTTTTAAAACATATAGTTTTAGGCACTTAGGAAAATTAAGGAAATCTTTCAAGTTACTGTACAGAATTTGTTGAAGTCGGCTTTTTCGAATTTTCCTGTTATTCTTAAACGATGGACATTCTGAGGAAAAACATCATTTTGAGAAGAACCATTTGTTAAGGAATATAATTAATACATTTTAGTATTGAAATACTCGTATAAGTAAATAATTTTCCTAACCTGGGATGTATGTCAGTAAATATATACAGTATCGAATTACATTATGCCGTGTTTTCGTCTATTCCTTTGGGGATTCTGATAGAGTGGCAGTGACAAATTGCAATTTGCGAGGCATACTCCTCGTAAAGATAATATTGATAGCCTTACCATCCATTTTGCCAATGTCCGTGGACTCGTGACTAATAAAAATTGCGCACATCAACATCTCGCATCACGCAGGCCCGACATATTAGTGCTAACGGAAACAAAAGTATCTCATAACATCTACGAGAACGAATTCTACTTCAAGCGCTACCAGTTCGAACAAGCATTCGAGTTGCAACGTGGAGTGTGTTTATTCATTAAAGAGCACATACCGTACGCTCGACATCAGAAGTACGAAATTTTCTCAAAGACCGCTCAAACTATTGTACTTAAAATATCCCTTCCTAATAAAATCCTTTTTTTAATTAGTTTATATAGATCCCCCAACCAAACGGATTCAGAAACCATGAATTTCTTCGAAGTTTTGTCAGACAAATGTGATGACATTCCGATCAACATCCCTACTACGAATTAATTATGGTTGGTGACTTTAATGCCCACCATAAAGAATGGTTGAATCACCAAAATACGAACTGTGCCGGGTGTCAGACGGAGTGGCTTGCTGTTTCGCATGACCTTACGCAGATTGTTAGTGATTCCACATTTGAATGTCAAAATTCTACAAGATGTCATATTCTGGATCTTTGTCTTACAACAATTCCGCATTCCATGGAAGCGCGTGTCGAGGCTGGAATTGGAAATTCTGACCACAACCTGATAACAGTAAAAATTTCTGTCGCAACACCACCAGAATTTAGACAGCAGCCAAGGCGTCTATGGCATTTTAACGAGGCTGACAATGATGGGTTACGGTCATTTTTTCAACATTTCCCGTGGGAGAGCCATTGTTTTTATAACAATCAAATAGACGACGCCGTTTCCAATTTCAACGAAACCGTTCTACATGGAATAAGTAAATATATCCCATCATCCTTTTCCAATCCTAATCCTAATTTTAAAATTTTTTCAAAAGAAGCCGCCAAAGCCGCCAGACAAAAAAAATCTGCTCACAAGAAATATAAGCGCAACGAAATTTCGTTTGACGAATATAAGGCCACACGTAACAACTGTAAAAAAATCTGTGCTAAGGAAGCGAAAAGAGCTGACAACAAGAAAGCCGCTAAGGCTTCCGAGTTGAAAATCTCCGATCGCAACTTTTACCAGATGGTCGCATCGGTTGCCAATATTTCCAAAACATCTATTTCAGCATTGAAATGTGCAGATGGTGCTTTGGTGGTGGATCCATATTTGCAGGCCGACTTACTGGCAAACGTCTTCACTTCGAACTCGACCTTAGTTGTCCCAGATGGAGTTACGCCTCCGTCATTTCCGTATTGTGGTACTAAAATGGATCCTGTCAACATCTCGGAGGAAATTGTCTTCAGGAACCTGAAGGCAATGGACATAAATAAGGCCACCGGTCCTGACGGAATTCCTGTTCGAATATTGAAGGAGTTTGCCAGTGACTTGCTCCAATATTAACTAAAATTTTTCTCCTTTCTTATAAGCAAGGTAAATACCCGAACGCCTGGAAGAGTGCGATGGTGCAGCCGGTTCTTAAACGTGGTTGGGATAAAACTGACCCTTCAAACTACCGGCCAATATCAATTGTGTCAGCCGTGGCTAAAGTTTTTGAGAAATGCATTAACCAACAACTGGTGCATTATCTTAAGATTAATAAAATAATTTCAGATAAACAATATGGCTTCCGCGAAAGCCGCTCCACAACCGATCTCTTGACGTATGTTACAAACAAATGGAATCTCGCCCTTGAGCACCACGGAGAAGCCCTTGCCATCGCCTTGGATATATCCAAGGCTTTTGACAAGGTTTGGCATGAGAATCTCATTTGTAAACTTGTGGCATACGGCTTAGATTCGATGACCATCAAGTGGATAAAAAGCTTTCTCAAAGACCGAAAGATCAACGTTGTGCTAAATGGGAGATCATCAACGACACACTCCCCAAATGCCGGAGTCCCTCAAGGATCAGTTTTGTCACCAACTTGGTTTTTGTTATACATTAATGACTTGTTGGATATCACTGTAAACCCTATCCACAGTTTTGCCGATGATGCAACATTGCACTCTTCTATTTCATTCGAGGTCGAGCGTACTCTTTCACAGTTAAACGGTAATCGGCTGGAAGTTGTCACTTCACTTAATTCCGATTTGAGTACAATATTTGAGTGGGGAATTAAAAATCAGGTAAAATTTAACGAGAAAAAAACACAAATATGCACGTTCTCGCGTAAAAGAAGTCGCAACGAATACCCTTTTGTGGTAAAAGGCCACGTTCTCGTGGGTTGTGACTCAATTCGTCTGCTTGGTGTTCAAATTAGTATCAATTTAAAATGGAATGAACACATTATCGCATTGGCCAAATCAGCTTCACGTAAACTCGGGTTCCTCAATAGATGCAGACGGTTTTTTTAAATCGCATCAGGTTCTCCAGATATATAAAACATTTATTAGACTGTGTATTTGGGGGGTGGAGCATATGGCACTGCTCTCCAGTTGCTGGATAGAGTTCAGCGGCGTGCCATACGAATAATACGAAACTCCAGACTTACGAAAGATATAGACAGCCTACAGCACCGCAGAGATGTTGTAGAACTATGCGTGTTCTATAGATTAATAAATGGTAAATGTTCTGCAGAATTAAAGGAAATTAAAGAAAATACCACCATTAGTTACGCCAGGACGGGTAACACGAGGAACGGTCAATGCGCATAGGTTTACGGTGAAGCTGCCGAAACCTCGAACTGAAGGTACAAAGCGCGAATTCATTCATCGAACATCCAGGAAGTGGAATTCGTTATCCGGATTTCAGTTTCCGTTGGATTATAAAATGCACAAGTTTAAGGCATCTATCAACCTTTACTTGAAGGACCGCGCGTTGGGTGCAGGAGCTCTGACAGTTACAAGGAGCTAGGACTGTCTAAAAGTCTGCCCTGCACCCAATTAAAGCTTAATATAAAAAAAAAAAAAAAAAAAAAAAAAAAAAAAGCGACTCTCTATCTCACCACCGTTCTTTAGCTATCATACCCACAAATGAACTTTAAATACAGCATGTGGTCCTTCATTTATCTCGATTCATAACTCGAGCTTTTCAGTAGCGACATTACAAGTATACGAAGGTATAGTTCGACTTCGTCACGCAAACGCAGTCGGGATCTTCCTGTATGACGTACAGCGGCTAGAATCCATTCAGAAGAAATATTTCCATTTGAGGCAAAACTCGGTCAATTCCTAATCGATTATGATGGGACTAGGCATGTCGGATAGAAGTTGAAATTTAAAATGGTTTTTCAAAAAAGCTCTAGAATATGACCACCTGGGATTGAACTCGACCATTTCTTAATCGATTATAATAGAAGTGGGTATGTTGGATGGAAATTGGATTATAAAATGATAATTGAAAAAGTTCTGGAATAACGCCATCTGGGACGGAACTCGGCCATTTCTAAACGGATTTTGATAGAATAGAATATGTTTGATGGAAATGAGATTGGAAATTGTTTTTTGGGCAAAGTTCTGAAATATGGCCACCTGGGACAGAATTCGAATATTTTTTAGCCGATTATGATGGAATTGAGTATGTTGGATCGAAATAGGATATAATAAAATGATTTTTGGAAGAAGTTGGCTACTTGAGACGAAACTCGGCTATTTCTTAACCGATTATAATAGAATTGTGTATGTTAGATGAAAATGGGATTCCAAAATGATTTTTGGAAGAAGTTCTGGTATATGATCACGTGGGACGGAGCTCGATTATTTCTCAACCGATTTTGATGGATTTTGCATGTTGGATGGAAAAATGGTTTTTGGAAGAAGTTCTCAAATATGGTCACCTGGGATAGAACTCGGTCATTTACTAACCGATTATGATAGGATTGGGTATGGATGGAAATGGTATAATAAAATGAGTTTTGAAATAAGCTCTGCAATATGGTCAACTAGGACGGAACTCGACCGTCTCCGATGTGTCTCTTTAAATATATGGTAATGTCTTCAAATATCCGTAATCCTAACTACCAGAAGCCCTACTTTTTGAAAATTTTATTTGATTTTCCGTTTGCATAGGTCTAGACCTACTCAAAAATGTTTACCGCTATAGTTCCCGCCGTTTAATATAATCGCAAAACTCGGAAAAAACAATTTTTTTAAATACATGTTTTTTTGTTAAAATATTATTATTCCGTTATCTTTATAAATTGTGATAATTTTTCCAATGGGCAGTTGTCAAAAATGTTCCAATGGGATAACAACTACCCTTTTTTATGTAGTTTTCGAATTTGTTTTGTATTACGTATTTTCAAATACATATATACATTTTTATTATTGTTTTTGATTTTAGGAATAATTTTTTTTTTAGGAAATACTTTACAACCATATATATATATATATATATATATATATATATATATATATATATATATATATATATATATACATATATATATATATATATATATATATATATATATATATATATATATATATATATATATATATATATATATATATATATATATATAGGATAAATTCACTTTTAAACAAAATGGCCTGCAATTGACCAATTCATAAGGTAAGAGGTGTTAGTCAGGACGGTTAACCTAATCTAATAAAGAACAAGTTAATGTTATAAGACAGTATTTGTACTGTCTTCTCAATAAATATGAGTGGAGTCCCGATAGCAAATGGAGTAGAAGCTATTTAGTTGAGCTAAAGTGATGGTTACCGATATCTTACTGTAAACTCTTAATTATAACATTCACACATTTAAACGAGTTTCAATCAAATAGACGAATGCCAAGCATGGGTCGATGTAACATGAAAGATTAAATTCTGAATAAATAAGTACTGTTTTGAGTTTAACGACGTTGTATCAAAAATGCGACACACAAAAATAACAAAATCTCAAGGTAATCATCTTTTCACTTTTATACAGCTTTCAAATTCTACGAAGTATACACTAAGATACATAAACTTACTTCCTAATTGAATTACATTTGAACTTGGCATTGATCCAATTACCCCGATTATGTATATTCACGAAATAGATATAATCTCGATTTATGTAAATCTAAATCGCATGCACACTTTCACTTTGATTGTGTAATTTCCGAAAAAAACAAATTTTGTAAAATTAAATAAAAAATGTATTTGAATTAATTTGAAATATCGCATTAATAGCATTTATTCCCGATCGGTAAAACGGGAGCAATGTAAGGATCACAAATCGTGCCTTGCACCGCATCAAAAACGCCAACACGTTGAATTCGGAAATTTATATCGTTAAAATTAAGTTGAGAATATAAGTAGGTCGGAAGTCGATTACTGAGCACCCATAACCCTTGATCATCTTCGTGGTCAACTTTTAAATCGTTTGGAAATATTAGTGTGGTCATATTTCGTTCGACAATTCCCAATTGTTCCTGCGAATACGGTTTACGAGTGTCCCAACAACCAACTGCATCTTGTAAAACTAAATTATGGAACATAATGCCATTACGGTCGATTCCTGATGTTGACGATTGGCCATTTGGGCCGCGAACACCAATCGGTTGGAATGCAGACGCTAATCCATTGTCCACAGTCCACAATGTTTCATTTTGTAGAATTGAAGCCCTCACTGTATATTCTGTAAAACTTGACATTGGGTGATAGAATAGTATACGATCACCGTATCGATCGATTGAGGAAAGAGTGGTTCCGAACACACCATCGGTCCACTGAAAATTCAGACCATGTAGTGTATAATCACAGGCAGCGGGTGTCGGTAAATACAAATGCGATGTTGTACGCCAACTACGATTTTTTGCCAAACTATAAACGACAATACCGTTTCGCCATACATCGGCAATATACGCATGCGCATCATTACACTGCCCGTTTCGTACATCGACTATAATATTCGTATGCAATGAATCTTCTTTCACTTGAACACTCGGTAGCTCGTACTGCCCCAATTCTTGATCCGTGTTCAAATCATAAATAACAATTTTTGGCAAACACAATTGATTGGGTAGAATGGTCGCATTCACCATGCCCGCATCGAGTACCCACAATCGTTGACATTCATCGATAAATATCCGATATACTGATAGTAGTTTACGGCAGTTTGGTTGGCCGATTGACGAATGAGCGGACCAGTTTGGATACGGTAGCAATGGTGGTGATTTATTATTCGGATCACTGGGTAGCGGCAACCATGATAGCGATGCTGGCACTCCATTTTTCCACCGTGGCGTTGTAATAAATAAACGATCGCGCCATACATCTAGTCCCAGGGGTAAATTATTTTGTGGAACATATTCACTGTAAACAGATAAATCAGGTAAATATAATTGCAAGGTAATACAATTACACACACACCCACATATATATATATATATATATATATATATATATATATATATATATATATATATATATATATATATATACATATATATAAATAAATAAATATATATATATATATATATATATATATATATATATATATATATATATATATATATATATATATATATATATATATATATATATATACATATATATATATATATATATATATAAAGAGAGAAAGAGAGAGAGAGAGAACTTACCCTGTTGCCAGTGCTTGATCGCGTAGCTCCCTGGTCGGAAAACGAAAATCTAGTATTTTCCATTGATAAACAATATCGAATACATTTTCAGTTTCCGGTAGCTGTCCAACTATAGTATTGACTGGCTGAGGTGGTGTCCCATACTTAACCCCTTGAAATGGTGAAAGTGATGAAATCAAATGAAAATTTATAACCAGTAAGATAGGTAGTAACACTTTCATTTTTTTATATTTTATGCAACACACGACAGTTATGTGGTTTATATAATGTTTTTCTTAAACAACACATACGATGTTCACTATTCAACGACTCGACATCGATAGAATTAAGTAAGCTCAAGCGAAACAAGACAAAACGACTAGAGTGGTATTTTGTTGTTTTTGTGTGTCGTCAACATGGTAGTAGGGATGTAGTTTAGTAATTTTGTTCAAAGTAAACTAGTTTCAATTTTCTACATTTTTGCAAAATTACACGAGCTGTGTTCAATGTGTTCCTGATTTGTTTCAAATATTTTATCAAGCATACGTCGAACAAACATTGTACACTAAAGAAATGATCGATGTACTCAAAAAGTGTTTATAGTTGTGTTATAAAAATTATTGATTAAATTCGAAAACTTTCACTTTTTTCTAGCTCGGATACGGAAGTAGTAAGTCAACGGTCCCTATTAAGTTATATATACACATGAGGTTTGAAGCCATATCACAAATTTAGATTTTTGCTTAAGTCATATTGCGCAGAAAGTGTACTTCCACACATTTAGTCTGGATTAGGTGCAGAGCAAATAGAAGGACAAATCTAGCCGCTTGCAGGTTAGATTTCGCACCCGACCATATCATCAATTTTCGAATCATCTCTTTAAAACTCTTTGATTTACAGAAGCTTTCATCACTCAGTCCTCTCTTAATGGAATATATGTTATTAAGAAACTATACTTTTGTTGTAATGACCTTACAGCAGATGTCGTTGAAGTAAATGATCTCTCGGTGATCTCTATTTATTTCCCATATGGTTCAGAGCTTCATCCTTGTACTTAAAAGCTTCTTAAAACTATAGAGTACGCAAACTGTATAATGATTGCCGGATGCGATGCAAACTTACATCACGTATGCTGGGGCAGATCTGTTACTAACCCTAGAGGCATTTCGCTCTTGGAATACTTATCTGCGGCAGACCAAGTCATTCTGATATGGGCATTAGACCTACATTTTTGACATCTCCTGCTTCATTACTCTTGCTTCACTGAATCTAAGTGGGAAAGTCTCATTCTGAAGGGTTTAAGATATCGTTACTCTCTCTGACCATCGCTAAATTTCTTTCACTCTAACCAGTGATGAACATAAAATTAAAAAATATAGAAACTCCAGAAACACTGATTGGGAACCTTTTAGACTCCATCTCAACCAGTCACTTTATCATCAGTAAATCACAAAGTGTGGCGGAATAAAAAAGGCAGCTCACAAGCTTAAAGAAGCACTAATAAACGTCTTCTAAGTAAGCATTAAAGAACTGGGACATCATGGTGGACAAGAATCTTGGAAGAAGACATGAAAACCGGTACAAACATGTATCCGAAGTGAAGAAACAACGAAATGGAGATCTTTGCGATCTGTTTACGATCGGTGGTGTGAATGAACACATCTATGACCCCCTGTTGGGGTGTTGAATTCATGAGCTATAAACCCATCATCCATCTCAGTACTAAAGGCAGGCATGGAGTTATGCAATATGTAGATGGTTCTACGTAAATCAGACCTATAGCCGTACGTCCTCGATTTGGCTATATAAATGGTGTAAAGTATAGAATTTAAATAAGCGAACCGAGAATGAGAGCCTTAAAATCTCAAAACAGATAGCAGAGATAGAAACAAACAGACAAAGGTAAAATAGCACTCCCTGAAGTTGTACGGATTGAGAAATCGCTGGACAACAAGGAATTTGGCTTGGAAGCGTTTCTGAATGGGATGAACCATGGTTTCCGACATGGCATGGTAACCACACTTGTTCGGTCGTTTAGTGCCATGCTTAGGTCCAGAAGAATTATTGCAGACTTAAGAAGTCATACAACGACAGTGACAGCCCAAAAGGAATGTCCTCAGGATGGAGTTCTGTTTTCGCTATTGTGGTGTATTGTGTAACGACAACGGATTTTACTGCCAGGATATGCCGATGAAATGTCATAATACTGGGCTAAATATAGAGATTTGCTATAAGACGACATATAATAAGCTTTTAACAGAGTTGTAGCCTGATGTAGTGATCAGGGTCTATCAGTCAACCTAGGAAAACTGAGAAAATTCTTTTCACTAGACGTGGGACTTTAGGAAACTTTAATCTTCCAAAAATTAAGGCTCATACGAGCCCGATAGCGGAAGTCAAGTATCTGGAGATCTGGTTAGATCGGAAGATTGCTTGGCAAAAACGCACAGAAGAGAGAAAAGTAATAAAGCATGTATAACGTTACTGGAAATGCAATCATTTGGTAAATCATGAGGTGTGAAACCCAGACAAATATACTGGCAATACGATTCGGTGATCAGACCCACGAGTGGGGTTAGAGGGAGACCTCTAAATCACCTTCAAAGACTCGTTTGTCTGGTTATTGTGCAAACAGCCATTCGCCTACAAGGCAAAAACAGAGAGCAGCACTCTTTACAAAAAAAAAATCGTCTTAGCTGCATACTTTATGACAGCTGCTCTAAAGGCGATTGTCTCCAATACTGTTTCATTGAAACTTGTTTTGGAGACGATAATTGCCTTAAATCGACTAGTCAGTCTGAATGAAGTTATACCTCAATGGGTACCTGATCACATGGGTATCAAAGGCTAATAAATTGACCCACTTGGGTGTAGCTCCTACTTTTGTGGAACCCGAGTCCGCTTTATGAGTAAAGTTATTATTTCTAAAAAGAGGTATCGATTTTATCTCTTAAAAGAAATATCGAGTTATCTGCATCAGAAGAGATAGGACAACCTCATCATTATCGACTATCCAAAATCTTCTTTGGATCCATAAACCAGCAAAGATCCCAATCCTTTTTAAATTATGATAGACGCACTTTGAGGATCTTGGTGGGCATTCTTACGGGGCATTGTTACCTGCATAATCACATGTTCCGAATGAAATTAGGAACATCTCAAACTGCGAACAATGTGGAGGAAGAGAAGAAGAATCAGTTAATCATTTCTTGTACTCTTGTTCTTCATAATCTTCCAGATATGTTGGACTTCATTAGAAGAACAAATAGAGAGTATTCGTCTGTCGACCAATCTCCTTATAACCAACCACTAAAATCGAAATACCTAATAAGATGAACTTTAGTTGTGAAATATTATTCGAGGATCTTTCCTTAGGTCTATGTTTTCTAACAAACAGGTACTTATCACTGAAAGAAAACCAGCTTTTTCATCTATGAAGGTAAATCTGTAGCATGAAGTAGTTGCAAAAATATATAAAATGGAGAAATATGTATTGGAAGAAGATTTGTACCATGGTCTTTGCAGCTGAAAGACATTGTATGGGAACCACATGCATGAAATGCAGCTTTAAACCGCCATTATCGATCGCTCCAAAATTTAAACTTTTTGGGTTTTTTTTACATTGTTTGTATCAGTGACATAATAACGCCATGGTTCTTCGCCGCCTTCACTTAATTAGTATTGGTGTGGTTCTTGTATATATTGTGCCTTGCGTTAACTTTTAAATGAATTCCGAAATTGTTTTGATAATAACATGCACTCAATGTACGAACCGTTTGCCAGATCAAATAATTATTAATAATTCTGAAAAGAAAGTGGAGAACGAAGTTTAATCAAATCTAGGTGATATTCACAAACTGACAGATACAATTTAAAAAAAATAATTAACTTCCTTAATAAAAACACATTTGATCTCACAGATATAAGCACAAGTGGACAAGCAATTAAGAACAGCTACTAATCAATGTAGTGGAAACCGAAACCATAAACAGATATGATAATAGATATTGATAAAACGATTCTTAAGCTCTGGGTCTCAATAGTGAATGCCTCGAAGAGAGATATTTGGGTCTAACCTACACCTTTCTGCCAACACTGTATAAACGACGAAGCGAAACATTCATCTGTGGCAGTTGGAGTGAGAGGTACTGGGTTTGAATTCCGATAGGGACAGGGTGCAAAAGTGAGTTTTCACCATCTGATTGCGGTCGGTGGTGTGAATGAACACATCTATGACCCCCTGTTGGAGTGCAAAATTTATGGGCCCGACCCATCTTCCTTGTCAGTACTATAGGCTGGTATGGAGCTGTGCAATGTGCCAATAAGTGCACCGTGAAAGGGTAGGAAGTGCCTTGAACCCCAAAATGATTGCAAAAGACGGACAAACAAAATTTTTTAATGATTTCAACCTCTACTAAATATAATTTTCTCATTGATTTATTAGACTCTTGTGTAGAAGGCATCCATTTGGGGTAGGCTTTTAATTTAGATTTCCCGTTTTGAAGTAGTTTCATTAGCTGATCTAGTAGACAAGTGAATTTTGAAATGTTCCTCTCTTTTACATTGAATTATAAGTTATACTATAGCTTTATACTTTTTCAGTGTAACATGTTTTTTTCTAATATCCTTGGTAATATTTGATTTAACTTTAAGTTCAACATAATGTCAATAGTTACTTTCCAATCGACCAACCGCTAGTACTCGCTAGTAGTTCGTTGCGTGTCTTTGCTATGGTCGATTGGAACTCTAACAATTGATAAATGTGAGTAAAACATAACCTATATGTATAAAACATAACCTATATTTTATTGGGTATGCATAAAAATTGTCCAAAATCTTAATCAAAACTTTTAATAAAATAAAAATAGTTTTATTCCTTTAGTAGCAACAGTTTTGATCTACAAAAACTGTTGCTACTAAGGGAATAAAACAATTTTTATTTTAAATTCAAATAAAAACAATATTTTTGAACGAAAAAGAGAAACGGTTCCACGCTTAGCCCCGTAGTGATGAAATGCGTAACTGCTTCTAGCTACTCGTGAAAAATAGCATAGCAGTGGCGAGTAGATAAATTAGCAAAGACACACAACGAATTACTTGCGGTTCACTAGCGGGTACTAGCGGTTGGTCGATTGGAAAGCAACTAATTTGTTTTATATCGTTGTTGTTTTATAGTCAGTGTTAAGACAATAATAAATAAAAGGATAACATTGGTTGGCATTAATCCTCAATCAACTGTATATATAATTAAACAAATGACCGCTTTTTCTCAACTCAAAATTGTCATTCTGAACAACAGAATCCTCGTCTTGCATCCATCTCGTTAACATCACGAAATGGCAACAGTTGTTTACGCGGTTTTGTTTTGTAATATCGAAGGTTGAAATTTAACCCTGACTTCCACTTTATTATTTGTTATTGATGTTTTAGTGTATTTTAGAGTAACTGTTTGTTTTTGCGGTTTAAGATATTTATGGATACTAACGGATGTGAAGTCATCCCGAAAAACGTCTTTTCATAATATGTCTGCTAAATATAAAAATATTCACGTGTTTTAACTGACAGCACGAAAAAAAAGCAACACCTGCGTAACACGGAAACTCAGCCCGAAAAATTATTGGTTTTAAATAAATAATATGTACATAATAGATAATTATTGATTAATTATGTTTATAATAAATAAAAAAATAATGTAAATAATCCTATTGAAAAGTTTTTTATTTGTGCAAAAGTTGTTTAACTTGATTGGTGATAATCATAGAAAAAAAATTAGTAGATATCTTAATGAACTGTATATATACGTATGTAAGAAGTACCCATTTATTAATCGCTGTATAAAACTTCACAGAGATTGATCTGTACAACGGGAAGTGGTTCGTCAATATGGTGAATGTCACATCGTTCTAGAACACTAATCGTTATATCAACGCGATGGCCAGAAGGGTGTTTTACAGGGTGTGGCGTATATGCGATTGGACGTATGTAAGATGTACCCATTTATTAATCGCTGTACAAAAATTCACAGAGATTGATCTGTACAACGGGAAGTGGTTCGTCAATGGTGAATGTCACATCGTTCTAAAAATACTGACAAAAATTGGACGTTTCGCAAGAAGTATTCATGATCGCAATATTGCTATTCATCAACAAATCGTGGCTGGCATCCCAAAAAATGTTGTTAAGCCAAAACAAAATGAACTAACCGTTACCAAACTGCAATTAGAGATATCTCAAACAACTTACACAAATCTAACCATTCAGGACTCTCAATTATATAAGTCAGTATGGAAACGTAAAGCGAAAGATGTTACTACTCCACAAAGTAAACCGTCATCTTCCTTTAATCTGAACAAAATAAAAGAATTAGGAGCTCGAACGCCGCAGAAGCAATCAATTGCCACATTGAAATTGTTAAGTCCACATTCGAAACACATTCGGACAGTGATTTCAGAACTCCAAAACGGACACAAAAAGTGGTAAAGAAAGTATTGCAACTTCATCCAAACAAAACAGGTAAAAGTAATACATTACCAGTTCTGCAGATCGGAACCAAAACCTGCACTTACTATTCTAATACGAGTGGCTTTGATTCGTTAATACAAACTTTAGCTGCAGCAGTAATTTCTTTGGAAATATTGAATAGTGGTGTACGGCAAGGAAGAGTAAAGAGTTTTTATGATACGAGAAAAGAAATGCTTTTTGAAATTTTTGGACTACAACAGAATTGTGAGTGCAATATCCAAGATGTTTAAACATACATTCTAAAAAGTCCTCAGTTTAACAGTTCAATTTGCATGCAAAAATTGTGGAACAATAGTTGAAGAAGAGCGACATTTTTTATTAATTAATTTGTTAACATTGATTGATGTAGGATTTTTAAAGCTCAGCGAATGCATAGAAGAAGTTCCAAATCAAAGCTGCCCAGTGTGTTTAGATAATATGAGCCCTCAAAATAAAAATTACTACCCAATAGTATCCATTTATACAGAATGCTATACCGAAAGTTTACAGTCATCAATTAAACTAAGCCAAATAGAATCAAAATTAGTTTTCGAAAGTATTCCCTACAGTTTAACGGGTATTGTAAGTTATGAACTATTATTTAATACTACGCCGAATCAATATACTTCGGGCCATTGCATAAGTTATTCAAAGTACAAAGAAAAATGGGGTCGCTATGATGACTTAAAAAATTATGTCGCTACAGTGAGAAATACACAAACTATTGTTGTCAATCCACATATGTTAGTTTATACAAAGTCATTGAAATAAAAAAAACCGCGATTAAAAAATTAATATATATTCAAACATAAATTTGTTTGGGTACATCTTACATACGTCCAATCGCATATACGCCACACCCTGTAAAACACTCTTCTGGCCATCGCGTTGATATAGCGATTAGTGTTTTAGAACGATGTGGCATTCACCATTGACGAACCACTTCCCGTTGTACAGATCAATCTCTGTGAATTTTTATACAGCGATTAATAAATGGGTACATATTACATACGTCCAATCGCATATACATCACACAATATAAAACACACAATAATTATTACCATCCCTTAGACCAATATTGAATCAAATCGTTAATCCATCCAAAGGAATTACTTTCATAATCGGTTTATGTTTTAGCGTAACTACGTTTACTCTTAAATATATTCATAAAATTTATTTAAAATTGAACAAAATTTTTCCGTAAATAAAATTTCGGGATAGATTTCCGTTTTACGCAAATTTTATTAGCTTTTCGGGCTGATAGTAAAGCACTCTAAATATTTAGCAAAGACACATTTTGAAAAGTCATTTTTCGGGCTGAGAGGCTTTTTCGGGCCAACTTCACATACATTGGATACCATTGAATATAAATGTTAAGAATTAATTAATGTTCTTGACTTCTATAATACATCAGAAAATATACTTGAGTATGAAAATATGGGTGTAGTCTGTTGAAATTTCAACTAATATGATTCCAAATTGTTCGTTCCGATGTTATGAAAGCTAGATAAATGTGAAGTTTGCGAAGGTCACTAGAATTGTATACCACCCTGTGGTTTACTGTTTAAGGAAGAGAAAAATGGAATAACAATATCAATGGGCGGAACAAACAAATATAGCGACGAATCAAAATAAACAGAAAATGCGCAAAATCTACTATGAATAGAATAGAATTAAAACCCTAGAAACCAGCAACCGTCGTATTCATGGGTGTGGAGAGTTGTCTAGCAGACAGTTTAGTATTATGTTTTAAACAGTGATTATAAATTAAATGTTAAATATGTTTTTAAATTAATTATAATTAAAATAATTAAATGAATATAATAAAACTGATTGTGAATTAAATAATCATTAGTTAAAAAATATTAAATATTAAAAATACAATTATCAAGCCGGATTATTGAATTTGATAATCATAACAGTTTTTTCAAAAAGTAATCTATTAACAGTATGTCAATTTAAAAGTAAGTTCACTTAGATTTTTCCTTAATCGGTGGAGTTATAATCTTTGAGTTAGTTTGACTAAATATTCAGGCGCATAAATAACAATTTTCTCATTATTGCATAAATTTCTTTGTTAGGCAACTTTTAAGTGTTGGCGCATTTGCTTTTTTTTTATATATACTTGTTATTTCAGGTTAATATCATTCCAAATGTGATAACATCTTGCATTTGTCGTTCCAATTCGTGTTTGTTTGCACCAAGAAGCACTCCGATTGTGCTCATATAATGAAGATACGCAGTAAGTACTTTTTGTGGGTTATTTTATCTTCACTAGTTGCCTAACTGAAAAAATCTCCCATATTGTAACGATTTTGTATCGTCAGCAATGCATGTTGTAGTGTCAAACCGGTTACATCAAAACAGTTAAATTCCACCCAACAATATTTTGTACTATTTCGATCTTCAATTTAATTTAAAATCTTAAATAATACTTACATTTTAACGTCACTTTTTCTACGAAATTGCCTGATTTGAATCAGGTAAGCACTCAACTCGAACGGACTTGTCTTTCTTAGATTGGAATAACTCAAATAAATTCATATATATTTATTTTTATTGTATATCAGTTTATTTATTGTATATAAATTAATTACATAAATGTTTGTTCGATAAAATATATATTGAATCATAGCTCTCATAACATTTAAATAAAATAGTTTTTGTTGTAGAAGATCCAATAAGTTCTTTTCCCATATTTACTATCGACAAATCACGATCACAGAATTACAAAATATCCAAAAAAACACAAAAAAGATTCAGCCTTATAGGCGATGGAATTTTGCCGATGTGATAATAGTGGGAAGCATACGTATAGACAAATTAAACATTTATTATATAAATTTTAAGTTGGTTTATAACAGATATGTGCACCCAAAGAGTGTTTGATAGTTTTGATCAACTTTGAGGCGTATACATATATATATATATATATATATATATATATATATATATATATATATATATATATATATATATATATATATATATATATATATATATATATATATATATATATATATATATATATATATTTATATATATATATATATATATATATATATATATATATATATATATATATATATATATATATATATATATATATAGACAGATTTAAAATTAGGTTGGTTTTGGCACAGTCATATACTCACAATTGTAGGTCTGAATACATTTTTTTGGTTAATAAAAATTAGAATTGTCCTTGTTGATTACCAGACTTCACATTTTCGATAAGGATTCATTGGAGTTCCCGGGGGACACCTAAACTCTTCACTAAATTCTCTTAAATTCGATAGTGGCCCAATAACTCGATATTTTGGTGGCGAATGAGGGTCCTTTTCGATTTGTAGATTCGTTGTTTCATCAGTTACCGCTGAACACCATACTTGGGCGAACGAAACAAAAAATAGTTGACGATGGGTTAAATTTAAACCTGGTAATGGTAAACGATCGACATCTGAAGTGGTTTTTGATTTTAAAAATGCATGAAATGCAGCTTTTAAACCACCATTGTCGGCTATATTTTCACCAAGTGTTTGAAACCCATTCAACCGTCGACCATTGATTTTGTAGTTGCTATATTGTTTCTCGAAGCACATAGTACGATTTTTGAAGCGTTCAATTGTTTTATTATTCCACCATTGGTGCATATTGCCCTGTTTATCGTACTCGCGGCCTTGATCATCAAATGCGTGTGTTAGCTCGTGTCCCATTACAACTCCGATCGCTCCAAAATTCAAACTTTTTGGATTTTTTCGATCGTAAAACGGTAGTTGGAGTATGCCAGCGGGGAACACAATTTGGTTTTTGGTTGGTGTATAATAGGCGTTCACGGTGGGTGGAGTCATACCCCATTTTGTTCTGTTAACTGATTGATCAAGTTTCTCTAAATTTTTTTTAAGATTAAATATATAAACTTTTACATTATTCTGAAAATATTGTTTCGGATTTATCTCTAAATCTTTATATTTTCGATCAAGCTCGTCCGAAATCAATATATAATTTGGAAAACCAATCATATCGGAAATGGCATCAGCTTTTTCCTGAGCTAGTTTTCTGGTCTCGGCGTCCATCCATTCTAAATTTGGTAGATTCATTTTAAAAGCACGTCTTACCTCGTCGATCATTTCCTCAGCAAGTGGTTTCGCCTCCCCATGAAATACTTCTCGGACAAACATAGCACCAACTGCGAACCCTAAAACATTGTTTGTATCGGTGACACAATAACGCCATGGTTCTTCCCCGCCTTCACTTCCAATTAATGCCTTTCGTAAACCTTTATATGCATCCCGAAATGGTTTCGATAAACATGCAGTCAATGTACGAACCGTTTGCCAGATCAAATAATTATTAATAATTCTGAAAAGAAAGTGGAAAACGAAGTTTTATTAGATTTAGGTATTAAAATCAAGCCGATGTTTACAAACTGTCAGACACTATTTTTAAAAAAATAACTAACTAAATAATAATCCCATAGTACTGACAGTTGAGTCGTTAATTCTACACTCCAACTGGGGGTCATAGTTCTGTTCATATATACCATATTGTAATCACATGGTTAAAAATCACTCGGTAGTTGACTACGTTCCTCCCGCTCCAACTTGCGCAGCTTTGGCACAGTGGTTAAAGCTGTGGCAATTGGAGTGGAAGGTATAGGAGTGCCTTGAGCCTAAACAAGATTGCAAAAATAGAAACAGACAGAACTAAGGGTTTCAATCTCTACTTAATCGAATTTTCGCATTAATTGACTGGAGCCTTGTGTTGCAACAGTTGTTTACGCGGTTTTTTGTAATATCGAAGGTTGAAATTTAACCCTGACTTCCACTTATTTTTTGTTATTGGTGTTTTTAGCGTATTTTAGACTAACTGTTTGTTTTTGCGGTTTAAGATATTGATGGATACTATCGAATAGAAATGTTAAGAATTAATTAATGTACTTGACATCTATAATACATCAGAAAATATACTTGAGTATGAAAATATGGGTGTAGTCTGTTGAAATTTCAACTAATATGATTCCAAATTGTTCGTTCCGATGTTATGAAAGCTAGATAAATGTAAAGTTTGCGAAGGTCACTAGAATTGTATACCACCCTGTGGTTTACTGTTTAAGGAAGAGAAAAATGGAATAACGATATCAATGGGCGGAACAAACAAATATAGCGACGAATCAAAATAAACAGAAAATGCGCAAAATCTACTATGAATAGAATAGAGTTAAAACCCTAGAAACCAGCAACCGTCGTATTCATGGGTGTGGAGAGTTGTCTAGCAGACAGTTTAGTTTTGTGTTTTGAACAGTGATTGTAAATAAAGGTGTTTAAATTAATTATAATTACAATTAAAATTAAATGAATATAATAAAACTTATTGTGAAAAATTATTCAAAATTTTAAAGTCAAGAAGTATAGTTTCTATTTTGGAACTCACAATACAATTATCAAGCCGGATTATTGGATTTGATAATCATAACAGTTTTTTGATAAAGATATTTATTAAAATAAAGTTCACTTACATTTTTCCTTTATCAGTTGAATTATAATCTTTGATGATTTTAGTTAATTTGACTAAATATTCAGGCGCATAAATAACAATTTTCTCATTATTGGATAAATTTCTTTGTACAATTTGTAAGGCATCTTCGAAGTGTTCGCGCCAATTTATGAATGGGGCTTTTTGTTGGAGTTCCTTTAATGACATGGAATGATATAATACTTCTTCGTCCCGTCGTTCTTCAGATGGAGCTAAATGATGAAAAAGAAATAGTTTATATGACAGGTACAAGTGTTTTGAATATATATAGTTTTTATATATACTTGTTATTTCAGCTAATCTAGTCTCAAATGTGATAACATCTTGCATTTGTCGTTCCGATTCTTGTTTATCTGCACCAAGAAGGACTCCTACTTTGCTCATATAATCAAGATATGCAGAAAGTACTTTTTCATGTGCTGTTTTATTTAGATAGTGTTCGCGTGTCGGTAAGGTTAAACCACCCTGATCGATTTGTATAACATGCCGCGATGAATTACGGTCATCTTCACCGACTGCCCAACTGAAAAGTCCACCCATATTGTAACGATTTTGTACCGTTTGCAATGCATGTTGTAATGTCCAACCAGTTATATCAAAGCCCGAATCGGTTAAATTCCAGCCACCAATATTTCGTATTAAATCTTTCATTGGTTCGCCACCCAACTTTTCGAGAATTTCATCGTTATCCAAGCACGATTCATAATATGCTTTAGCTTTTTTTTCAGCATTCGATTTAAAATTACCTCGTTCGAGGACATTTTTTACGATAACATGATTTTGTTGTTCTAGCTTACCGAATGTACCCCATAATGATTTTCCATCTGGTATCGGATTATTTTTTATCCATTGATTGCTAAAATTTCAACAACAACAAAAATATAATTATTATATAATATTATAAATATGCAG
The DNA here is from genome assembly GCA_963932295.1 of Tipula lateralis. Classification (NCBI taxonomy): domain Eukaryota; kingdom Metazoa; phylum Arthropoda; class Insecta; order Diptera; family Tipulidae; genus Tipula; species Tipula lateralis. The sequence continues at coordinate 35,711,185 of OZ010739.1, read as the reverse complement.
AAATAGCATTTTTCGTACCAGGAATAGGCATAAAAATCCTGACATGGATCAACACTTCGATCAATTGATCGCAGAATATTACTAGCGGCATGGACGCAATTTTCAGTCACGCAAATTTTATTGCCGTCTGCATAGAAATTGATCACCGCTGGTTTTAGCGATGATGAGGTTTGTGATATAATTGACACCGATGACGATGATTTGGCATTCCGAGATTTTGTTGCCGTGGCCAATAGGCAAATAAGTATAATCAACAATACCAAGAGCACAATTGTTGTTACAATCAAACATTTTTCTAATAAATTTCGTGTTTTCCAGAGCGATGCACCCTAAGTAAATAAACAAAATAAAAGCAATTAAGATACGCTCTGTAAATATAAACAACATATTAATTTTTATACCCGTGAAGTGTGATATCGCAAATGCATACCAGGACTTGATTGGGTTTCATTTAACTGGATGGAACCAATACTACTTGTGTCCTCATCCGCAAATTCGGCCGGTTTATATCGGGTCATCTAAGAATAATAAATATATTAAAACTATCGCAATTTTAAGACGATATACTTATTTATAAAAAATCTCTACAAACTAAAATTTATAAGATTACGAGTAAATTGCGGGAGCATTATTATTTTCCATGACTCAGGGATGTCAAACCGATGTGTATAAACTACAAGGTATATACAAATAAAATAGGTTTTGCACATCTGGACCATCTTTATAGTTATAAACAACATACACAATATACATACAATCTCAAGTGGCGGCAGCAGATATAAACAAAATTTCTTATTCTTATCTAATCTCTCTTATGTATTTGTACATATACTAGCAAACAATATATACATATACATTACTACTTACGTTTTTTTTTCTCTGTATATTCTACTAACAAAATGATTTTCTATTTCAAAATAATTTTCATTGCCAAATTTATAAAAAATTTTCCTACGTCACACCTACGAGTAGCACACATTCACGTATATCACATATGTGAGTTGATGGCGTATGGCCCAATAACAGGGTAATTCGTTTGTCGAATATCGTCATCTATATATGATTATATAATATTTCTAATCTTAAGGTTTGCTATAGTGAGAATGCGATAAGGATACTTCATGTTATTAACAACTTCTATATAGCCTCAGGTGATTCGTAAGTCGTGACTTTTTGAGTCTAAAAAATTGCGACCTCTGTATCGAATAAATTAAAAACCCAAGTTCACATTCGGCAACTTCCAAATATTTTTGCCTAGCCGAATAATAATAACAGCGACTGATATTCGTCAACTATCAAAATTTCTTAGTCCTACAATAGTTTCAACTTAGTCCTACAATGGTTGCCAACGGTATTTTCGGTGTTGATTTTGTTGGTTTCCCGAGTAAAACTCTTTCTTATCGGGTTTCATTTGCATTTGTACCACAATTTTTGAAGTTGCTCGACCACCTAACTTTTTTCCCCAGCATATAGCTTGTAGTTAAGTCGATTTCTGTTATTATAGTTGATGTTGTAACACAGCTCTAGATGTTTATCTTGTTAAATAAATCATTCCACCAAATAGTTAATAGTTTACTTGGATAAATTGCCAGTTTAGAATCGTTAAATGCAATATCGTTAGTTGAATCAGTGCCATTGTCTACACGATTCGTAAGTTTGAACGAGCCAGGTAAAAATTCAGCTAATCAATGCTGGAACTTATAGTGTGTGAGAAATAGTATGTGTTCTTTAAGTAACTTATTCAAATTAATACTTAGAAAAAGTTACTTTCCAATTAAGTGAAAAGTATCACAAATAATATTATAACTGCAAAGCTGGGCAAGTCACCAGCAGATGCTGAATCTTCATACCTATAAGCTTGCTATCAACTATGTCTAAATAATGAAAAACTGTTACTGAAGTGTCTAAAAATTGAACCGGGCTATGAGTTTGTATTTTCTCACAAGGCAGTGCACTAGGTTCCATATTATAACTTCTATAAACGTATTTGTATACGGCTTAATGCAAATTCCTGTTTATTGTCCAGTTGACATTGTTAATTTATCCAACCAAGTTGATCATCAAATTATTCAATTAAATAAAGTTAAACCTAATTTTATTATGCAGCGCTGTCCAGTTTAATTAAATCCGCGGGTCATTTTTTCAAACAAAGGGTAGTTAAATGAAAAGTCAGGTCGAGTTAAATTTTTAAAGTAACAGTTTTGTATATGCACAGTAACACTTCGGAGGAACAATTGACAATCAGCAATCAACCTGCAAGTGTAGGAGGTGGTTTGGTACACAAGGAACTATGTAAAATAACTTCACGACAAAAATAAAACACAATATTTTCAAAATAAATGTATCTTCTGATCATAAATTTATTGGCCTGCCATGGTTGGGACAGAACGTTTCTGGCTAAATTTTTGAAGCGAAGAGAACACATGAAACAAGTATGCATGGAACAAGTATACATTTTTTCCATAGCTGAAATATTTTAATTTAAAACAAACTACGAAACTAGATCCCATAAGAACTACAGGTTAATACAAATCAAATTCAATCTGATACACTGTGCACGATGACGAACTAAGGTTTTGCCTTGCTATTTTCCATAGCAGGAATATTTTCGACTAAAGATCCTGTACGGAGATTCACTGGCATTCTCATATTTTGTCCTGATTATTCAAATTCATATAATTCAAATAATTTATAGATATGTTTTCGTATAATCAATTGAACATCTCTATTTTCAATTGATTGTATGAGAATTTTTATTTTCATAATCAATTAAGATTTATATTGGGTCGAAGGCTTTGTGAGACTCGCGTACCGCTAATTGAACAGCGCTGTATTATTATTTATTCAATCAGGACGGTTTAAAGACACGTAAAAAAGTACTCAATGTCTCTAACAGAAATATTTGTTGTTTACACGAGTTGTTGTTGCAACAACAAATTTTCTTTGTTTATTGCGTCTTTGCGTATAAACATTGTGGGTGGGGGAAATAGTTGATAGATAAAGACGCAATAAACGAAAAAAATCCCATAGTGTGTATCCGCCTAAATATATGCAATTTAATGTAAACAATACAGACATTGCAGTGCCGTATTTTTATCACATAGAAATATTACAAATATGTAAATATGTAACCAACGTTGACAGAATTATATATTCTGTCACGTGTTGAATACCATTGCTGTTCCTGACAAAAGATATATTTTTATATAGAAACCTGACGTAAAATATTATTTTGAGTTAGAATAGACGTTTGAATACCGACATATGGACTATTTTATTTTCTTCAAGTACATGTTAAGATACCTACCTTGACAGACATTGTGTATTAAACACAACTTTTTAAAAAAGGGTTAATATGTTAATATTTAATCTAGCGTCTTAGAAGACTTTTCAAATCAGACATTTAAGAAATTTTCAAATTAATGTAAATAATAGTGTGTTATACAATATATGGTAACTTAGTAAAATTTAGAAAACAATATTGTATGAAAATGACCACGCCATTTTCCCTAGTCGTGGGAAAATGAAATTTTCTAACACTGTATATAAAATATACTATATAAAATAAGTTTTCACTAGAACTTTTCTTCGCTTTAGTTTATAGTGTATCGAACTAAAAATTTTATTTCACACAAATTGCGTTTTCCACCATATTTTCACATTTTAGCCAATTTTCCGGAAAAAATCAAAAAAATAACAAAAATAAATAATTTTAGTCAGAATTATTTAGTTTTCTTTATTGTATTAGAAACTTATAAAAAAAACTAAATTTTCTTTTACATGATATTTCGCGGAAAATTGTCTATTTTATTTTTTTATTATTATCAATTTTTTTACTGAGGTTTTATATTGTTTGATTATTACGCGTGTTATTTATAAAGTGGGGAATATTTCGAAATCATAATAAAAATTAACACCTTTATATATAGGGAGAGAGTAAGCGGCGTGGGTTCAAGTCAAATAACCTATAGTTTGGAGTAGGGACATATTTTCATGTTATCGATTAGTTGAATTATATTAAACAATGGTGCTGACATCTCCTTTGTGCGGCTAATCCAAGTTTATATCGAGTTTCATTATTGCGGCGAGTTTTCAAAAGAAGATTAATAAATTTAGGTAAAGTTTAAGTAGTTTTTTTTTAAACGGCCGTGTGTATTCCATCGTAGGCCGTGAGTGTTCAATTCAAAAACATATAGTTTGGAGTTGGAAAATTGTTTATTCTATCGATTAGAAGGAATTATATTAAACAATAGTGCTGACATCTGTTTTGTGCGACTAATCTAAATTGGATATCGATTTTCTTTATTGTGGCGAGTTTTAAAAGAAAATTAATAAATGTATTTTGAAATGACCGTGTACATTCTTCATTTTTACTGTGTACATTAGTTACTTTTAGGTCAATAGTAATTTGAGTTTTTTTCTTAAGATGGCTACACTGTATTTTGTTATGGTATATATCATTGACCGACCGAATGACACAGTAGTTAAACCTGGGGGTACCGGGTTCGAAGCCCTTTAGAGGCAGGATGCATAAGGATTCTTCACCATCTGATTACAGTTGGTGGTGTGAATGAACACATCTATGGTCCCCAGTTCGAATGCAGAATTCAATGATCTTCCTTAGAGGAGGTGACTTGACCTTAAAACAGATTGCAAAGAAAGAAACAAACAAATTTCGTATGGCAACAAACATTTTTCGTAGTTTTTAGATATGGTCTTGTACATACCACCTTTAACGTGTACATCGATTATTTCACATTATAAAATAGTTATTTGTATTTTATGTATATATCTGGCAACACTGTACTTTCTTATGATATACCGAATTGTATAAACACCAAAGCTTAATAACAATACTTTATATAATTATTAACAACTATTTTATGGTCCTCAAATTTTAAATGTTTACCAAGTCTGGTTTGGTTGCTAAGAAGATCTATCAAATGCTGGTAGTTTTTATCATTCGTCTCAAAGTGGTCTATATTTCACAGCTTCAACATGTTTCTACTGAAATCAATTTAATTTGGTCTATGAAACCAGAAATCAGATAATTAGTTTGGACTCGTTGATTTTGATACAAACGGAAGCTGAATGCTGCTTAGAAGGATCAAATATTTCTTTCACTCCGTTGTCACTCAATTAAATCATACAAGATTGATTCGATTGTCAGAATACAATTTTTGTCCTGAAGCATTTCACTGTTACGGAGGATATTGGATATATTCTACAATGAAAAACATCAGAATATATTTTGGAAGTTTTGGAAAAGTCATAATAACTTATAATTTCCATATACTGTTCTACAAAACGAAAACGGATTTAAAAAAAGCTAAAATTTGTAGAAGATAATTGCATGGTATTAGAAGTACCGATTAATAACCGGATAATCCACAAGCGTATGCCTCACTCTTTTTAATAGCACATCAAGTAAAGAAGATGGAATATGTAGAAAGCAATCTCGAGACTGCTGAAGAGGCAGTAGCAATCCAAAATATGCGAGCACTACATCAGCACATATTAAGGAAAGTCACCGGCTTAATTACAAAGATACCACCTTTAAAGAATGATATTGGTCAAAGCTGAAGAAGAATAAGGGTGCTGGACCAGGCAGTATCATCGCCGAAATATTCATAGTAGATTCATCTACATCTACAATCACACTAACACCAATAATCTAGAACTGCGAATTTCTGGCAGAATACAATACAGAAAGATAGAAGACTTGATAAAACTCCAAGAAAGTCGTTCTAAGGAATGTACGCAAAAATTGGGGTATTATCTCTTTTCTCAAGACAAAAATAAAGATACTCGCAACTATCATCCTAAACAGAATCTCAACTACGATCTATGTAAAATTAAGAAACAAAAAACCTTACTTTTTTGTTTGCATCATCACTGCACAATCAACTGTAAAATTGGCAAAACAATGTGAAAATACTTTACACTCGAAGAGTAACGCAAGGATGCGTACTCTCACCAATGCTGTTCCTAATCGAATTGGAGAATATGTAATTTAATGTCACGTCTCCTAATGGCATAAAATGTGGATTAACCTGTAAACTCATTGATAAATCAAGATGATGAGACTCACACAAATATAACCACTCAACAATGTACAAATTGAAGATGTAAATAAATTTGTATACCTTGGCTGCACAATAGCGAAAACAGGTGGGATAGAGAAAAACAAAAACAAACCGCATGCTACAAAAAGTCTGGAATTATTTTGCCCTTTCACGCAAGATCAAGATATGAATGTTCAACTTGTGTGTAAATTCCATACTACTGTACGGGTGTTAGACATGGAAACACATCGAAAAAGTGAGAAAGAAACTACAGAAGTTCGTAAACAAATGCCTTCGACGAATACTGAAATGCTTCTGGTCTTACATCATAACGTACAGTGCACTGCATAGAAAACCCAATCATATAGAGACCGAAATAAAGAAACAAAAGTGGAGATTAGCCATACACTGAGAAAATCAACAAGTGACATAACGAATATGTGATTGTATTGGAATCCGCAAGGAAAAAGGAAAGTAGGAAGGTAAGCGATGATAGCTGAAGTGAAACTACTAGGTAAATCACAAGAATGAGACTCGTGTACCGCTAATTGGACAGCGCTGTATTATTTATCCAATCAGTACGGTTTAAGGACACGTAAAAAAGTACTCAATGTCTCTAACAGATTTATTTGTTGTTTACACGAGTTGTTGTTGCAACAACAATTTTTTTTTGTTTATTGCGTCTTTGTCTATAAACATTGTGGGTGGGGGAAATAGTTGATAGATAAAGACGCAATAAACGAAACAAAAGCCCATAGTGTGTATCCGCCTAAATATATGCAATTTAATTTAAACAATACAGACAATTCAGTGCCGTATTTTTATCACATAGAAATATTACAAATATGTAAATATGTAACCAACGTTGACAGAATTATATATTCTGTCACGTGTTGAATACCATTGCTGTTCCTGACAAAAGATATATTTTTATATAGAAACCTGACGTAAAATATTATTTTGAGTTAGAATAGACGTTTGAATACCGACATATGGACTATTTTATTTTCTTCAAGTACATGTTAAGATACCTACCTTGACAGACATTGTGTATTAAAGACAACTTTTTAAAAAAGGGTTAATATGTTAATATTAAATCTAGCGTCTTAGAAAATTTTTCAATTCAGACATTTAAGAAATTCTTAAATTGATGTTAATAATAATGTGTTATACAATATATGGTAACTTAATAAAATTTAGAAAACAATATTGTATGAAAATGACCACGCCATTTTCCCTAGTCGTGGGAAAATGAAATTTTCTAACACTGTATATAAAATATACTATATAAAATAAGTTTTCACTAGAACTTTTCTTCGCTTTAGTTTATAATTTATCAAACTAGAAATTTTATTTCACACAAATTGCGTTTTCCACCATATTTTCACATTTTAGCCAATTTTCCGGAAAAATCAAAAAAATAACAAAAATAAATAATTTTAGTCGGAATTATTTAGTTTTCTTTATTGTACTAAAAACTTATAAAAAAAACTAAATTTTCTTTTACATGATATTTCGCGGAAAATTGTCTATTTTATTTTTTTTATTATTATTAATTTTTTTACTGCGGTTTTATATTGTTTGATTATTACGCGTGTTATTAATAAAGTGGGGAATATTTCGAAATCATAACAAAAATTAGCACCTTTATATATAGGGAGAGAGTAAGCGGCGTGGGTTCAAGTCAAATAACATATAGTTTGGCGTAGGAACATATTTTCGTGTTATCGATTAGATTGAATTATATAAAACAATGGTGCTGACATCTCTTTTGTGCGGCTAATCCAAGTTTATATCGATTTTCATTATTGTGGCGAGTTTTCAAGAGAAATTTAATAAATGAAAATTTTATGTATTTTGTTTAGAAATGATTGGGTATATTGGACATCTATCGAGTTTTTTTTTATCCTATCGATTAGATGGAATTATATTAAACAATAGTGCTGACATCTGTTTTGTGCGACTAATCTAAATTGGATATCGATTTTGTTTACCGTGGCGAGTTTTCAAAAGAAAATGAGTAAATATATTCAAATTTCCAGTAGTTTTATTTTAGAAATGGTCGTGTACATTTGTCGAGTGCATTGATGCTCTCAGGTTATAAAATAGTCATATGTCTGTTAACTGTCCGTTAGTCAAGTGGTATTCATACTATTGTAAGCAATCAGAAGATATCAGATCACGGAATCATATTCGTTCAAAGAGATTACTTCGCCTGACGATAGTATTTCGTTTGCAGATTTTTCTTTAGGTGACAGGTTGGTGTGGCAACATAGCATAGACTATATGCCCAATTCATTAACACAATTCGTATCAGGCTGTTTTTTGATTTTATAAATGACATCAGGAATTCGCTGTAAATTACTCATTTTGTGATTGAAAATAAATCAGCACGTTCCATCTTCTCCCGAATGTTAGAAATTATTTCTGGTACTCATCATGTATGGATAAGTATGGTCCATCTTGACGGATCTTATCAACACTGTATAATTTCAGGTATTTTGATTTTATATGTTTGTATATAAAGCCGATTACTTGCGGCAAAGTACATCATATCACTCTTAAAAAACAGTAGTTTGTATGCTGTGCTAGCACTGCATTGTGCTATACCGCGATAATTCTTGCATTTTAAGCGGCCAGCCTTTTTGAACGCCACTTTCCATTTTTCAGGCATAGCTCCATTTCGCATTAAAAATAATCTATGGCTAAGAGGCCGTAAACGGCCCTTACCGCGTCTCAACTGAGACCCTACGAACCAGTTTCTTAACGATTGGTGCACATTGTAGGTGGTCAACCCAACGAATGTTTTTACATACAAACGCGTTTTTATCTCATCCGGGTGAAAAACTATCTTAACCATTAAGCTACAACTGGCGACCTTTTCGCATTACCAATCGAAAAATATCAAAAAGGCAATTCGACAAAGTTACACTTCCAAATATATATCAAGAGCTTTGAATTAATCCAATTAACTTCAGCTGAACGGTTTCCCTTCACTCCCCGCATGGTCTTTGTGAATTTCTCATAGGATGGATCTTCAATAAACATTTCTGCTTTCTGTATTTGAGGGTATTCAATTACAGCTTGTGAAACATTAAGTAGATATCAGAAAGAGGTTCACACACAGGTTTCCACCCTGGTCCCGAATGACATTTGTTCGATGTTTTTCGGTTAACGGATAAATTCGTGCTGTTATGGAACTAAAAAGTAAAATCGAATCAAATTTTTCATAACACACAATAAAATCCTACTGCTATCCAGTTGACGTATTTTCTTTTCGGTTGATCGTATTTTTATGTTTCATTACATTCAGCAAACATTTATCGCAATTTTAAGAATTTATATTCTTCGATCGGATCTTATATTCTTTATATTCGGCTCATTGCCGAGTTCCTTGCGATTGTAAACCGAGTTTGTCAAGATTTTGATATTTCCTTTGCGTTCATATTTCCTTTGCGTTCATTTATCAGACCTTCACAGAAGAATCGCAATAAATATTCCCCTGTTCTCCCTGATGATCTCGCTTCTTGCACAACCCGACCTCTCCTCCCCTCTGTTCAATTCATCACAGTATCAATTTGCCTTCGGAATGTTTTACGTGTTCATGTTTCCAAGTGAATGTTTTAATGAAGAAAGAATATACTTGTCACTTGAAGTCGGTCTGATTCCTGCTAGCCCTAGCATTCCGCAATTTGACATCGTGCTTGGAATTTTTAATAATCTATGTTTTTGGTAGCTCTCCAATATAGGCTGCGGCTAATCCAGAACAAACAGAGACAGTATTCGATAGACAAACAATTGAAACGCGAGACTCCCAAGTATTATAACGAAGTTGCAAATCACGTCGTACTCTTCATAAATTTAATTTAGAGCGTTATTGGACTTCGCAAAGTCTAATTTATTTGGAAAAACTGTTGGAAATTTATTCGGGACAAGCTGTACAAACTGAACTTCGTTATTTTTTTTTATCTCTACAATCTTGTTTCGGGGCTCGAGGCACTTCCAACTCTTTCGCGGTTCGCTTATTTACGTCCTTACCTTATGCCATTACAACCAAATCGAGGACGTACGGCTATAGGTCCGATTTACGTAGAACCATCTGCACATTGCATAGCTCCATGACAGCCTATAATACTGACATGGAAGATGGGTTGGCCCATGAATTCTGCACACCAACAGGGGGACATAGATGTGTTCATTCACACCATAGATCGTAATCGTATGGTGAAAAATCCCTTTACCATCCTGCCCCTATCGGGAACCCGGTACCTCCCGCTCCAACTGCCGCAGCTTTAACCACTGTGCCACCTGGGCGGTGAACTTCGTTACTCGCGCATAAATTAAGTAATTTTCATACCTACCAATAGTAAAGCAGGAAAATCAGTCTACTGAATGTAAATGATTGATTCAATTGGATTGGTTAAAAAATAAGACATTAATCATTCTTCAAATTTAACGGTAATATAAATTTATTTTAACAGTAATAAAATGGTCTACAAATCAAATCTATTTTGCTAAACAAAGATTTGTTCAAGCAAATAGCTCATTATAGTTGCAGACGATTAAAAATCTCAGTTTGATTTCTTACTCAGATAAGGAACAATAAAAATTGTGCAGCTTAGTTTTGTACAAGCTGGAACTTATCACGGTTTGTTTTATTTTATTATTTAAAATAATTTAGTGTTACATTTACAATGACTATAGACTTATGCTATGTACAATGCAACATGCATATACTATTTTAATATAGACACATAATTTACTTAAGAACTTAACATATATAAATAACATTGATCATCAGTACTGTGAAACACTTATTGAATAACATAGACAGTTGCTACAACATATAAAATCTTTTGAAAATTGGCATTTCTCAGTCTTTAAAATAACGTAGAAAATGATTAGGTTTGTTTACTGCTCCTTAAACGTCTACCTTTAAAATCTATTAACAATCCAAATTTGATTAAAAAATCGGCTCCAATAATCGGCCTACGAACAGATGCCACCAAAAATGGATGAAGAAATCTGCGTTTTAACCCTAAATCGATGGTCAATAATTGTATACCATAGGTTTTTATTCTGGATCCATTTACAGCTGATAGAGAACATTTGTATTTCCGAAGAGCTGGACCAACCAAAATATGAGGTAGGACAGATGTATCAGCTCCTGTATCGACTAAAAACTTCAACTCATTTTTAGTATCTTTAACAAAAAAACGTGGTTCATTCTTTGTTCCACTATTTTTCGTGAATGGTATTGAATTTTTTCGTTTTGAATTGTCAGTCGATCTGAAATTGCACGGCTTGACACATCTGGTCGATTTATTACCAAATTTGTAATGAAACGTGTTATTTCGTGCATGCCGTCTATTATTGCGACGATGTTGTTTATATCGTAGGCCACTCATCGTATTTCTTAGAGTACTGATCTTCTTTTCAAGTCGGTGCGCCTGTTTTGGTTGCAGTCTCGCAGGGAGTTTCATGGTAATTCTAAAATTTACAGAGAAATTGAAATATTAAATCACATCGTTTTCATCACACACAAGCACTTTTTAAATGATAAAACTCGATTTACTTACCACGTTTTGCAGTACTCAGTAAACGATAGTTGATGAATCGTATAATACTCTGGTGTTGGTCAGTTTCCACTGTGATATGTTTCTTGTTCCTGATTGTTTATCCTTTGAATATTTAAAAGTCAATGCGATGTTAACGCAGATGAAAAGACGCAGTTTACCGTATCTCAAAAGGAATCTTAATAATAACTTTTGTGGTAAAATGTATATAACAAAGACGTCTACTATGTATGGGAACTTTATATCAACTAATTTTATGTTCATGCATAATTATGATTTGTTATTACACACAATATTATATGCATGTGTTGGCGGTATTATGCTAAAAATACTAACTCTAACACAAATACGTTGTACACAATCTACTTTATCAAAAACTTTCAGCATAAGAAATACAGTTGAGCCTCCTATATTTAACACTAAACAATCAAAATGATTTTATGTATACTCAAATAACTTATAATAATTATAAGTGAAATCGCGTCGATATTATGTGCCAACATGATGTAATTCCGGAGAAGATTAAAAGATGGCACTAGTACTAGTTGATCGAAATGTTTCATTTAAAAATTACTTATAAGTATTATAAGTTATTTGAATGTACTTGGGAAAACGACATGCCAAAACGTCTAACAAGATGTTTCAAATTACGATGTTACACTGTAGAAAAAAAAACGAACACAAATTCAACCGATGACAAAAAGACAAAGCGCATGTGCGAACAATAAGAAATCAAACAAACTAAAACAATGAACACCAAAAAGTAACATTTAATTTTAGAATTTCAAATCCTCACGTGGATTAGCGTCAATAACAATGTGACTGTGAGCAATCAATGTTGTATTGTTTTATTTAAACCAAAAATAAAACCACCCTATTTAGACAAGGGTAGCTCATTCCATTGCTGTTCCATCGTGGATCTTTTAAAAAACTGATTCTATTGGTTTTGTCTACTAAACAGATATCGTCCTTTTTAAAATTACTATTTTAATTTCGACGAGTTGCAATTCAAAATAAAATCGGTTCCATCAATCTAATTTATACGACTATTGCAATGCCTGTGTAGACATTTCCGTTATAGCAGTCGGCATCGAGTCGTAATTATTTATTAAATTATTGAATTTGTTCAATAAGTCTCGAACATTATAGTAAATTTTCGTCAAACTTGGCCATCCCATTCAAGTTATAGCTTATGCTGTTGAGATTATCATTTCTTTTATTATGGGGTGTGAAAATATACCGATAAACTACCAATTCGCTCCTACGTCCTATCAAGCCATTGCACTTTTATCTTGTTTTACACACATAAAGGTGATGATGAAACCACTCTACATTTGAGATCACTTGCAAGACAAATATTAAAATTAATCTAATATAACTTTTAAATGCTCAACCATGCCGACAGACTATGGATTAAAATGTCTTATTTGCGTTATATTTATTTCTTGCCATTAGTACATCACCTGGACAACAAAATTTTCCATCTCTCTTTTCCTTCAATACTTCTTGGCAAATACCTAATAATACTATAAGGGAACCCGTGTCAATTTTTATAGTAAATGCCAACGACAGCATGATTTCGTTAAATATAAATTTCGGAGAAGATTTCTAGACGGCATACCAATACGTTTTAACGAGAACAATAGATGGCATGCGAAGTAATTTTTTAATGAAATGACATAATTACAAAAAATTGTCTCTTATTTATTTATTATTATTTATAAATATAAGCCAATACTTCAAAAATTTTCGATTTCGATTGTAAAATTAAATTTTTGTTTATTTTAAAGTTTGGTTTCGTTAATAATTCGTTGAATATAAAAAACTGCAGTTAAAAAATGTAAACATTTCGTTTAACTACTACTACTGCCATCTTTTAGTCTTCTCCGGAACTATATCATGTTGGCACATGATATCGCACATGATATCGACGCGGTTTCCCTTACAGTTACTATAAGTTATTTGCTTCTTGGTGAACACAAGATTAGTTAATTCCTCAATTACTCTTAATATAGCTGTTACCATTTCTCCTTGTTTTGCGAATAATAAATTTCTTAACTGTTGATTGTACCAAGTTTGTTATGTGTATTTTCTTTCAGTGCATCACTCAAAATACATTTAGGGCCGAAATCTATCCTTGTATTCCAGAACATCTATTGAATGTAACTCCCAACTGAAGTTTTTCGGTCCAAAGTTTAAAAAAAAACCATTTCTTTTTAAGAAGTTTAGACCCCTGACTGATCTCATTCAAAACAGCTGCAACTAGAAATTTACGATGAATATGGATTTTGCCCTTTCGTATTTCTGCTTCCGTCTTACACTAAATACCCTTACGATCCAGTATGATAACATTGTGTCCAATTTTGTCATAAGTTATACCGACTTCCTGACAATTTGGAAACTGAGATGAGGTTAAGAGAGTTAGGTTATGATTCTTAAAGCTGAATGATATTCGTTTAACGCCTGAGATGTTAGTTGGTGTTCTTCCTCGGTAACTAGTTTTTTCTCCTCTGGTGGCCTTCAGATTATTTTGAAGCTCCCAGCACTATTCAATCTTAGCATGAGTTTTCCACAGTCCTCACGTTTTATCTCTTTCAACCAAACTCTTTTATTTTTAAAAGTTATTTGGAAAAAAAATTGTGTTTTCTAACCTCTAATTAAATAAGTTTTACTCGCATTTATCTTTTCAACTATTTATTTTAACACTAAAATTAACAATTATTAACGTTCTTTTCCGATTATAATCTTTCGACAACTTACTAATGCTGCCATCTGCGAACAAAGAAAAAATTTTAAATGAAGGTGAAGCAAAATAAATGGAATATGAGGAAAATAAATTTCTTACTGTATAGAACCCCAAGGAACAATAAATCGCTGTAAAAATATTGTATAAAATAATAGTTCTAGTTTTTTCACGTTTGCATGTGTCAAAATACTAATGATAGATAGTAACGACAATATATCATTACTTTTTTTAAATGGCAACTAATTGTTTAAGAATATGGCATTATAACTTTGTTTGACATTTGGTGGTAGACTAGATACCATTTTAAAAAAAAACTTACTTTGTGTTTGAGATAGTTGTATCAGAAAATCAAAACAAGTTTGTAACTGTTATATTGCCAGAAATTTGTTGATATGCTATCTAGATACTAACCACTGAGGCTAATAGGATGGTATCTTTACAAATAAATCGCACGAAAAAAAAGCTACATACTTTTTGTAAAAGAGAAAAAGAAGATTTTCTTTCTTTTTCTTGCAACTCGAATTTCCGAAATTTAAATTTAAATTTAGTTAAAATGTTGTTTCGGGAGACGGTTAAATAAATCATAAATTGTAATTATTTAGTTCATATGTCAAAAAAGAATAAATAAATATATTAAATATGTATGAATAATAATACAAATAATGTGGTCTTCCAACCTTTAATTTGTATATATTAAGTTTGTCAAAATCTTTTAATTAAATACAAATAAAAAAAATATTTTTGAAAAAACTGCGGAACGGTTCTAAACTTAGCCGCATAGTGGTGAAACTAAGCGTAACTGCTAAACGTACGAGTACTAAAATTAGCAAAGACTGATTCACTAGCGGGTACTAGCGGTTGGTCAATTGGAATCCAACTAATAAATGGAACATGTGGAATATAAACTGCTTACTGTAACCCCGAGAAACAATCAATCTGGGTATAAATATTATATGAAATAATAAATCTAGTTTTTTTCATGTTTGAATGTGTCAAACAACTAATGATAGATTGTTAGACAATACATCATTAGTTTTTTAAATGGCATCTAGTAAAAAGCGCGAAACGCCATGCAAAAATTAGTACTTACCCATTTGTCTTATTGGAAAAATAATTGTTTTAGAATCAAATTGAAAGAGGCATTAGCACTTAGTTTAACGTTTGATGTTAGTTTAGAAAAATGAAATAAAAGTTTGCAACTGTAATATATTTACATTAATTTTTCGATTTAGATACTAACCACTGAGGCTGGAGACGGTAGAAATAACTATAAATAAATCGCACCAAAAACAAAAGTGTTAAGTGTGTAATAGAGAAAGAGAAAATTTCTTACTTTCTCTTGCAACTCGAATTTTCGAAATTTAATTTAAATTTAGTTAAAATGTTGTTTCGGGAGACGGTTAAATAATTCATAAATTGTAATTATTTAGTTCATATGCCAAAAAAGAATAAATAAATGTATTAATTATGTATAAGTAATAATGAAAATTATGTGTTTTTCCAAACTATTTGTTTACTTTTAGGTTTTGACGTATAATTCTTCGAGCTCGGAATTTTAGAACACTGTATCAATTTTTCAGAAATATATTATAAGAGCGAGAGGCATATGAGTGGCACCACTATAATAAAACTCTTTACCATTATTTTTGATTATTTTCAATGTTAATTTTATAAGATATCCTATCCATATAGTTATTTGCCTCATTGATACTAACCAATTCGTGTTTGCTGTGAAGTTTCGTTTTTACAATTCAGTCTGCATCATTAAGATCCGATTAAAACAAAATTGATATTTTTTTTTGTAATTATAAAATATTTCGTTGGCTGTATATATATTTGGTATTTTTTTCTTGCATAAATTCGATGCTTTAATTATTTCTTTTTTTATCTTTTAACAATATATAAGTATTTAACTGTATATAATAATTATATCATAACTGTTTTTTTATAATATATAGATAATATAACTAAAATAAACCAAAAAAAATCATTTTATAGAATATAATATATAAATAATAAATTATATATACTTATTTATAAATAAATGACTAAAATCATTTAATTGTAATATTTCTTAAAAGTAAGTTTTATTTAAATGATTTAACCAAACGTAAATATAACGAAAAAATGGCGATTTAATTAATAGTTTAAAGTTTTTTGTTTGTTATTGCTTTTGTTATACTCCGTGTTATTCTATTTTGTTATAAATATTTTGAATATATTTCATATAATATAATATGCTTATATTATATAATGTATATATATATATATATATATATATATATATATATATATATATATATATATACATATTGTGTACAATGATAAACAAAAGTATTTGAAAAAAATTGATAAGTTTTTAAAACATGTTCGTTAAATTATTTTATTTCATTTCCATACACACCATGCAGAAAAACGGAAAATTCCAAAATTATGTTGGGTACCACCAGTAAATTCAGATAACTTCACACATAATATCAAAATCGTAACATCAACTGGCATTTGTACGAGTTGAACGAAATTTGTGGGTAGTATTCATACAAATTAACCGTTTTGTGTGCAAGTAGATTTGATTTATAGTTTTTCTGTCAACACAAAGTCAAAAAAATTATTTCAGTTTACATTTTTATATTTAGATTTTGTTGCATTAAGTGACCTTTGAATCAAGTATTAATCAAATAATAATTCAAATAGGGCGAAGCAATAAAAGAGAGCATATGCGAAAATTAACGGTAACCTTTTTTAAAGATAAATCATAATTTATGAAATATCAAATGGTTTCGTGAACACTGAACAAAGGTCCAAAAAATTGTTAACATTACTATTAACCATGTAGTGGTTTAAAAAACCTAGCTTCTTTATAACAAAGAAAATTCGTCAAATAAATTGACTAGTAAACCGAAAACGGTACTCACGGGTTTATTAATTAAGAGTAGCAAATATGATTTAGATTTAGATAAACCAAGCCAAGGAGAAGTTTAAAATTATTGAAGACCATAAAATTGCTTATAAATTTTATCTTGATGGAACGTTAGTTGTTTTTCAGTTTTTTGTAGTCAGATATTTCTACCCATATGAACTCAAATCGTTTGATTAGATTTATTTTAGACAATAATACTTTGAGATCTTAAGGCCATTTTTGATACGCTGAACAACTACCACGAAATACTGACATGAAATAAAATAATTGTAAGTAAAATTTATAAAATTACAAGAACAGTGTTTTATACACAAATGTGAGCTTTGTTCGCATTCATTTATCTATCACTGTACTGTATAATATATATATATATATATATATATATATATATATATATATATATATATATATATATATATATATATATATATATATATATATATATATATATATATATATATATATATATATATATATATATATATATATATATATATATATATATGTAAGTAACGAACTAATCCTAATAATTAATTACTTTCATTAATTTTAAATTTTTTCATTTTTACAAGGCAATATTTGGCTATAAATTTAATGTTTTTTTCTATAAAATATCACTTTATTTTTTATAATATATTCTCGTTATATGAACATAATGAAACCAAGTTTCGTCATAATCCACCATATTGTTCAAAACAGTTGTCAGAACAGTCCAAAGTAGTTTAAAAAAGAGAATATTGTTTATGTATATAATATTAATGACTATAAGTGTATTTAAGTTTATATATATATATATATATATATATATATATATATATATATATATATATATATATATATATATATATATATACATATCTATTTATATATATATATATATATATATATATATATATATATATATATATATATATATATATATATATATATATATAGATATATTATATATATATAATTATTAATGCGGGGAGTTGCTTTGAATTTAAGAAGCAAGAAACGAATAAGTAAGAAGGTATTTTCGGATTACTCAACAAGGGTTGAAGTGACTTGTTGCTTTTGTAGAAGAGTTGGTTACTGATAATATTTCTAAAAATTGTTTGTTATAATTATCTTATCCATGGTAGCCATGTTATAATCTGAAGTCAGAATAAACATTTTGAAGTGTTCAAGGGTGAAGACATAAAATTTGAGAAAAAATTAATAAAAACTACACTTTAAGCTGATGATCTCATTCCTATTATACAATCTTCCGGGAAAGAAAAAATCGAGTGAGAAAATAGTTCTGACTAAAACTTTAAGACACTCATTATTTTATGCACTTATGTGTCATAACTACCAATAGTATTGAATAGAAATCCGGAAAATTTTGTCAATCACAGCTAACATATATTAAGAGTTTTTCAGTCTTAGATATATTTTACAAACCTAAGTACTAACGAAAAGTGGTAACTATTTACTAATCGCAATGCAGTACTAGGGTTGTATTTGGATTTTGGAGTGCTGGGTGGCACCAAAGTAAGAATTGACTTAACTCTACTATGATAGTTTTAAATTAAAATAAAATTTAACTCAACAAGTATGGCTAAGGTGAGGGAAGAGACCAGGAAAGTATTCTGGACCTCATTTCTATATTAAAGGATTGTGTGTTGAAAAATCCAGATAGCTTTAGCAATAGCAACTTAAAATTGGTTATTGAAACATAATATGTTACTTTATAATTTTCTTTTAAAGAGTATTAATTTTTTAAAAGTTGTGTCATTTTTGAAATGACGTTTATATATATATATATATATATAAATATATATATATATATATATATATATATATATATATATATATATATATATATATATATATATATATATATTTATATACATATATATTTATAAAGTGTGTCCCTAAAGTGGCTGACACGAATGGTACCATTGGATTCCTTAATCAAATCGAAGGTGAGGTTAGTTTTATCACGTCGCACGATGAAGCCATGTTATCAATAGACCATGAGCCATGTTATTATAGACATTTTAAGAGGATCCTTCCAACGCAGCACTATGTATATAAGAAACTTCAATGCCTTGAGAAATAACCACTATTATGTTCAAGTAAAAAAAATCATAATATTTCTGATAATAATTATGATCAATTATTTAAATATTTTTTGATGGAAACAAAGTTCAGTTTCTTGATAAGATTATAACAAATCTTATATTAATAATCGAAGAGATCTAGCAGAATGTACATCAACATCACAATATAGTAGAGGCTGCATGAAGTTTATAACAGTCCAACGATTATTATAAAGCACAAATGGCGAAGCTACTTTTATTCGGGAGAGATATATATCCCGAATATATATATATATATATATATATATATATATATATATATATATATATATATATATTTATACAGCTCGTTTGTTTTGGTCATCACGCTATTCCCACTTAAAAATTGGAGATAAATTATTAGGATCGATCATATTTCCAGATAGATTAAATAGTTCAAAATATTTGAAATTTATAAAAAACTAATTTGAAGAACGAATGGGTGACCACATTTCGCAAAGTAGTGGACCTATCCAGTGACCGTGAAGATTATTAGATCACACTTTTTAACTATATAATCATTCTTATTATTCCTTTTTTTAAATGAAACTATTATTGACTTTTTAAAAAAATTACTATCGGAAAATAAAAGTAGTTATTTCTCCAGAATTGAAGTTTCTTAAATACAAGGTACTGTGTTGGAAGAATTCTTTTTAAAAATCTATAACTTGTAAAGGAAGCTTAAACGTACAATGTGATTAAAGAAACTTACCTTTCGTTTTGATGAAAGATTTCAACATCATTCGTGCCATCTACTTTCTCGGAGACCCTGTTTATATAAAGTTATAATTTTATTTCTGTATATATGTCATATGTATATTGTATATTAAAATAACTACTATTTCCTTTATTTGTTTCAAATGTTAATTATATACTTAGTTTGGTTTTAATTAATTAATAATAAATAATTAAATTATTTCATAATTAATATTTGTTTAAGTAAGTAGGTTAAATATTTTAAATTTAAATAATAAATATTATATATATACTTGAATCTACAATGAAACCGATAGTCTATCTTAGTCGACCAAATACATTGGGACCAATATTAAGTGGACCAACACATACAAATCAATTTTGTGCCATTCAGATGGTTTCGAAAAATGAGGGCAATAAACGAAAATAACCTCCAAAACAATAAGCTAAAAATATGAAATGACTGGCTAGATAGCCTTCTAAAACAAAATATTATTACACGAAAAACATTTTGTGGAGAATATTTTTGAACGAAAACCGAATTTGTGGAGAAAAAATGAAAATTTCAAAGATTTGTTAAAGAATACAAAAACCGTATCACATTTTCAATTTGTAGAAAAAAGTTTTAATCGTGAAAAATAATTTATGAAAGAGTCAAGAAAATCAAAGGATTAATTGACTTAAACCCTGTCCGATTTCTGTAATAATTAAATAATTTTGACATAAGCGAAATAATTTGCTCTTCCATATTTTGATGTAAGTTCGTTTGTTGTCCGAATTCTGTAATAATATTGACATAGTAATTTTGAAATTTCAAACTACAAAACATAGAAAAGCGTTTTTAAAAAGTGTGTACAAATATTAAAGGGGATATTAAAATAGTTCATAATTCTAATAATTATGACTTATGATTGAAGTAGAGTTTGACCCTAATATAGTGTTATTTACGTTAATAACATACTATATGCATATAAAAATTATTGCATATAAAAATGATTAACATACATACGAGTATATAATATATAAAATTACTTTCAAGAATTTAAAATATCATTATTGCCCGACATTGTTGTTGTGCTAAAATTATTACAGAAATGTCAAAATTATAACACGCAGTTGCTGTAATAATTTGGTTGCATACATTAACCTGTCAAAATTATTACAAGAAAAATAATGTTCAGAGAAATCGGACAGGGCCTTAAGTCGCAGCATCATTGATGAATTTTCACCGGCTGAAAATTCACCGGCTTTAAAAGGCTGAATTCGAAACTCATACTAAATTTTACATGACATCGAAGTTAAGGTATGTGATGTCAAACAAATGACAAATTCTGGCTGTAACAAGAAAATCATTAGACGAGAAAATTATCGAAAGAAAGATATTGGATAGTATACAAATAGAGTGAGGTCAAAATCTATCGAGCCAAAGAAAGTCACCTTTGTGTGTTTACTTCCTTGATAGAAACCAAGAAGTGAGATCAGAATGCGGTCGCTTTCATGGAAATTCAATTATATATATATATATATATATATATATATATATATATATATATATATATATATATATATATATATATATATATATATATATATATATATATGTCCTATATTTTTAAAAAATTGAATCGTCCAATTTTTAAATATATTATATAGTAGCAGGATACTATTTCAACGTGGTCAAATAATACTATAAACATATATCTGATTTCGTAACCATGACTATGAATTTATCCTATTATCCGCAATTCAATTGAGAGATATTACATTTTTTAACAGATGGCGGTAGCTGCCCACAACCTAGAGCAAACCATAGTTATCCATGACTCATCACAACGAATCGTTTACTCGAAGCTATGATTACGAAACCTGATAGGTGTCTATCGTATAAAATAATTAAAATTAAATAAAAATTAATATAAATGGTCGAATTTTGAACTTTAGTGTTTTATAGTATCTTGTTTTTTTACGTATAAATTTGTACAATAAATTAAATGATTTAATGAATTTTTGAATGCATATTTTATATAACATTTGTAAATATGTTTATATATTTTTTGTTTTATGCGCAAATTAAGTTACTGTTCAATGGAAGACACAATATAATATTATTCAACATAAAAACATAATTTATTTATGGTATATTAATTAATATTGGGAGTTTCGTTATACTACGATATATACGAAACTTGCTTATATATTTCTCAAAGGACGGATGGATAAATAATATCATATTTGATACTATGTATCCGGTTGTGCACTAGAATATTTGGGGAACCAATTCCGTTTCGTTAGTTAATTTTTATATTTTTTTTTTATTGTTTGGAAGACGAATCACATTTCTCAGGTCGACATAGTAGCGGATTCATTATATCGTTTATATAAGGAACGAATTTGTTTCGCGAGTCTTATTGTGCAAATCAATTTGAGTTATATTGTGCGTACATATAATATTGCATGGAAAATTGAGGGATGAATTCGTTTTTTGAGGCAGGACATAATCTAAATTACAAAATAAGCCAATACCAATTTTGATTCGTACTTTTATGAAATACTATGGAAGACGCTGGTTTATTTGACAATTTGACAAATTCTCAAGATAAAATTGGACATATTAAAGTCAAGTACCCTGCAACTTGGGTCTAAGTCCTTTTTAAGAAGACGTTGTTTGTTTTCTACGGTCAATTTGGTTTTTATTTAATTAATTTATAACGCAATTAGGATTCAAAAAATTATGTTAGTTAGCTAAATCAACTCTGAAAATTTATCCACGTAATATGGTTTTAATTGCAATAAAAGTAACTTGCTTGTAAAAATAGTTTTTAAGAGATTATAATAAAATGGGAACCCAAATATAGTTCACAGCCTTTTCTTATTAATTATTATTATTATTTATTATTATTATATTATTATTATATATTTATAATTATTAATTTATATATTTTCTATTTATTGTGTTTTGAGGAAAATAAGCTTTCTACGTCGGAAATTGTATTAATTTAATAATTAAATATTTAGTATTTTAAGGAAGAAGGAAATCACAAATTTATAAAAATGTATTCAAAACAAAAATCCGCTCAACAATCATAAGATATATCTAGGTTTCACATAGACAACACTTGGGAAGAGAACTGATACAAACCGATGAACAAAAAAAGATTTTTTGTTTAAATAAAATTTACCTATGTTCGACCAAAATGTATATATATATGTATATATATATATATATATATATATATATATATATATATATATATATATATATATATATATATATATATGTGTGTGTGTGTGTGTGTAAAAGTAACATGTCTTCAAGATTAATTGTATACATCTTATGTAGTCTTTTCTTAAAGATCATAACAACAACAAAAATAAAATTACACAAAAAATATTTAAATTACTTCCGATTTAAGTGATATCATTTGATTTTCATTTTTATCACTATTTATTGTACCTTCAACTGTGTTTATAACTGATACATGATCCCTTGTGACAATCCCATGTTCCATTCCAGTAGAATTATCAGGTCCAGGGGTTGATTGAAAAAAACGATCTATAAAAAATCTTATTTTAATGACACAAAAAATATAAAAGAGTAAATGTTTATTTAATATTATTAAATAGGATGGCTATTGTTGTGTTGTTGAAGAATCTATGATAATTCCAGAATCTGAAATGCAAATTACGTTTGCTACCAAATTCTCGTTATCAATGGAGATACTGGCATTCAATTTTCAAAATTGTTGTACTAAATTTTATTTAACAATATTTTAGGTATTTTTGGACAATATACATAGATACAATTATTAAAATTTACTCCCATTATTTCAATCGATAATCGGCCCCTTCCCTTAAAGCTCGTGATAAAAACAGTTTCACGACAAAATATGCAAAATTGATATGCTGTACTAAAAAGTTGAACTTTAACATGAATAAGTGATGATATATTTTTAAGTTTTGAAATGTGTTTATGACAATTAAATGGCAAATTGTTAAAATTACTATTCATCAAAGTGGCTGAGAGCAATTTGTACTCTATTTTATTGAGTCTAAATTTAACGTTTCAGGGATTAAGGCCCTTTTCGAAATAATTATACTTATTTGAAACTTATTTGTGGAGACTTACTTATTCACCGCCATTTTAAATAAATATATGATACTCATTCGAAACTAGTTGGCTTACTTATTTTGACAACAGCACTAAAACATTAAAAGTGATCCAAAAAGAAGAATATTTCTCAAAGTATTTGTAATGAATGGAAAAAGAGCTTTCGTTCTGTTAAATATTTAATTAAAAACCAAAAGGCTATGTTTTAAGCTATTGGAATCTGACCAATAATTGTTCCTAATTGAAGTAAATCCATACAGTCCATGATTGAAGTTAGTTCGGATTTCAATTACCATTCAATTAATAAACCTAAATTTAAAAACACAAAGTTGAAGTTTGAACACCAATACATTTTTTCGTAAGAAAGAGACAGGAAATAAGATAACTCGCCAGCTTATTTATTTGAATAAGTAAGTCTCCAAAAATAAGTTTCAAATAAGTATACGTTTCGAAAAAGGCCTAAATTAAGTTCACCCTATAAACAGTTGTTTTTATGCTTTAGTCCTAGAAATTATATTCTAGAAATTTTGGACGCTATAAAAAATATATTATTATTTGTTAGTGATTTCAACCCTCAAAACCTTTATTTCTAATCTTAAACAACAATCACATTGAATTGGACACGGATTCTTATTATTTTTAATATAGGATATGATTATATAGGAACTATAAAGAGAAAAAAAATGGGAGCAACTTGCATACAGAACACGTGTAATTATAAATACCAAAAAAAAATATTTTATTTACAATTACTGTGTCTGAATAGTCATCCTATTTTATATCTAAAAAATTATTCCATACCTTCCTCCATTAAAATAACGGAATTATTTTCACCGTTATTTGAAACTGGATGCGTTATCATATTGAAATCTTCTTCCAGCAAAAATGGTGGATTCCATCGTCTTGATGTTGTGCGAGTAGTTGACACAGGTGATGAATATAGGGTTAGATTAGTTGGACTAATCACACCAGACATTGTTGAAATTGAATTTGAGTAGCTGAATAACTGTTAAATATTATTTTATTAGAAATATAAACAAAAAACACAATATGACACTCAATCCAAAACGTACTTGTGTTGGTTGTGTATGAAAGTGGTTGAATGTGTAGTCACGTGATGGTGGTAAATATGGCGACGAAATTCTTGTTAATATTTTACGATTACCATCGATTTGTGCTTGTGGTGATAGCGGTGGTGATGTTTGATTTAAACTATTTTGACCAATACTATTGCCATCATGATCCTGATGATGATGAGGATTTGGTGACGATATAGTTGGGCCATTTGGCGGGGTTATCGAACTGGGTGGTGAATGGCCAATCGCTAAATCACCAGTCGATCGTATTATCGCCACTGGTCGAGCCATCGGTGGTAATGGGGGTGGTGGTAGCATACTACTATACTGTGGATATTGCGATGATTTTGGCGAACGAACCAAATGGCCTTGTGAATTTTGTGAACTGCCATCGTCGTCACCAGGGCACACGAACGATACAAAATCGGTTAGGGTATCGTTACTATTTAAACTATCTTGATATTTAACATTCGAATGACCAACATGCCCGCCATCGTCGTGATGTTGCTGTTGATCGCGTGACGATTGAAGTTCAGCACTCGATGGACTGTGCTGATAAAAAATTGTTCCGGGACTAACCGGTTGTGACGATCCTAAATTTGATGAGTGCTGCTGTAGCAACACATCGTCGGCACGTGTTTGGCTAACCGAAATAAGCCGAGCCGTTGAATGTGTTGCATATCGGTGCAAGGTTAGGCCATCGTGAGTATTGTTATTACTATTATTGCTATTTGTATTGCTATCGACCCCACCTGGCCCACTATTACCTCCACTACCCCCATTATTTCCATTATTATTGTTGCTACTGTTACCTATTTGTTGGCCACTTACACCTCTCATTAATGGTGATGGACAAAAGTGCATCCTGGGATCAACTAAATCAACTGTAAATATTATATATATTTTAAAATAAGGGCATTATATTTTAATAGTTTTAAAATCTACTCACTGTAACCATTTACGAGAGATGATGCTGATGAACGATCTGTTACGGGGACAATTGTTGTACCAGTTGGTGTATACGAATTACAATAGTATGCCCCACTGCTTGTTTCCAATTTTATTGCATTATTGGTATTACTATTTAAACTATTTATACTATTATTGTTATTATTATTATTATTGTTGTTATTATTGGTATGATGGCAACTGCCATCCAGAGGCTCTTCTAATATTGAAGCTGCTTGGAAATTTAAAAAAGAAAATATTTTTAAGTACAATAACTATTGTATATGTATAGAGAGAAATTTAAGACTACCTTTCGATAGTTTCCACAGCTCCTTCGATGAAAATACGCCAGTGGCGAGTATTATATCGTTGCATACGACACCATTGTACGGATTTTGTGCATATCCTTTATGTTTTCGATCCTCATCTTTTTTATTATTATTATTACTGTTGCTATTACTATTATTATGATTACTACTACTATTATTATTATTACTATTACTATTATTGTTGTTGTTATTATTATTGTTATTATATAATGTAGGGCTCAGTGTTTCATGTGTATTTATAAAATTTGCCAAATATAGATCAAGTTCACGTACCGATACATTTATATGATACGGATTAACACACAAACCAGGATGTGAACATTCAGAATTTTTTTCCAATCGTTCCCCATCCGTACTTTCGAGCGGTATAGCTTTAAATAGGATAACCATAACCAAATCTAAACGCCATACTTTGTCCGCTTGTCGTAAACAGTCTATTCGTCTCATTTTACCTTTTTGGTCCGGATTCGATAGAACACACGTTGAATGGCGTTTCCCCGTTATGCTCTGAACAAAATCCTCGCGACACTCTTGTGTTATATCCTTACGCAATTTTCCCAATAGGCGCGATGCCCATTTTTGCTTCACTTCGGCCTTCTCATTCTATACAATATGTATTTGGGCACAATACAATCATAATTAATTAAAAGATTTGGCGAAAAATATAATTAAATAGGCCTACCTGAAGCTCGTCTTTACAATTTCGCTCCTCTTCCAGAGACATACGTTTCTCGTGTTTCTTATAGTATTTTCGTTTGGCCGCTTGTAAATTAAACCATGTGTACGAAAATGATTTAACGAATGGCAACAGAGCCTCGATAAAGGGGTGAAACTCATCCTAATTTTTTTTTTCAATATATAAGGAAATTGGTTTTGTTTTAATTTAGTAAGTTTGTAAATTATTTAAACAATTTAATTAATATTGATTAATTTAATTAATAAACTATTTCTACACATTATATATATATATATATATATATATATATATATATATATATATATATATATATATATATACATATACATATAAAGCGCGAAGGACAAACTGTCACACTCTCCAAAAGCGCAGAGGCACCAACTACTCAGAAAATGTTTCGAAACGTTAAGGCTCAAACTAATTTGCAAGAGTAAGTGTATATTGGGCAAAAGCTTGCGTATAAAATACAAAACAAATCAAACTTTAATGACTGCTTGCTTTTAGGGCATGTACCACACCAAATTTATAGACTTAAAATGAATTTCAGTTGACATTTAAAAAAAAATCAAATGGTCAGAAACAATATTCACGACAAAACTGTTAATTTTCTGCAGTTAAAATTCGGAGCCAGACCATAGAGTCCGAAGCAATTTTACAAATCGACAAAATTTTATTAATTTGGCCAAAAACGTCAGTTAAGAGCAAAGAATTGTATTCAAAAACAAGCATCGCTTTGTTGGGTTGCGGTGACTATTAAAGGACGGTGGATGCAAGCCTTGGAGCTAGGCACGATTTAGAATTATAGCATTGCTTTCTTTAGTAACAGTTGTACCTTCACACCTATAACCTATATATATATATTATATATATATATATATATATATATATATATATATATATATATATATATATATATATATATATATATATATATATATATATATATATATATACATATATATATATATATATATATATATATATACATATGTATATATATATATATATATATATATATATATATATATATATATATATATATATATATATATATATATATATATACACTCGTATTCATAAGTAAACCACCAGTGTTTGTTAGATTAGGGCAGAAAAAACCTTTACAATATACATTTAATTATTTATTTGTGTCGATAAATAACTCTAATAAGCCTCGTTAATATTCTGAACAAATGTGGTCTAGTATTTTTGCAGACCATGATGTTGTATTTTGTTGTATGTCCAAATGTGTGAGGGCACTTCTATTAAGACGCGTGATTAGTGACATTAGAGTTCGGTTTCACGTGAATTCATCTTCTATAAAAATTCTATAAAAGTACTATCCACGTGGCATTGCTTCTCTACTATATTTTTTACTGTTTTAAAACTAAGCGAGACAGATCATCAAACGGGTTTTGTGGTTATATAGTTATGAAACAAATCAATTTTGAAAAGCCTGTTTTACCGTTATTTTTAAATAATTGAAGTAACGGATTTGGTTTCATAAATAAATGAATACGAATATATATATATATATATATACATATATATATATATATATATATATATATATATATATATATATATATATATATATATATATATATATATATATATATATATATATATATATATATACATACATATATATATATATATATATATATATATATATATATATATATATATATATATATATATATATATATATATATATATATATATATATAATGGACTAGTCTAGCAGATTAAAACCAACATTTAAATAAAAACAAAAAAAAACTGTGTCGGCCACATAATGTCAAGTTGGTGCTGTGGACTCGATTTTAAATCAATTTTTTTTTTGTTTTTATTTATAAATTAATCAAATTACATCAATATTCATGCGGTTTTTAGCAAAATAAAACGAAAAAAATAAGAATCAGAGTCACACCTTCAGAAGACGTTTTATTTTTAATGAAATTTACAAGTGAAAAGTCATTTAAAATTCTTATCAGGTGCGCATATACTACAAAACTATCTAAGTTGCATTCAAATTTGAAATACTTTCACGATATTGCATTCAATTAAATGCACAATTCTCTTCTGATGCGGATGACATTTGAATGCAAATTGTTTTTATATTTAACATTAACTAAGCCACTATCCTATCTTTTATATATATATATATATATATATATATATATATATATATATATATATATATATATATATATATACATATATATATATATATATATATATATATATATATATATATATATATATATATATATATATATATATATATTCATATATATATATATATATATATATATATATATATATATATATATATATATATATATATATATATATATATATATATATATATATATATATAATAGGCAACGTCTACTTTTATCTTAGATACATAAGATATATAAAATTAATTCTAAGTAAGTATATAAAATTGCAAGCAAGTTAGATTATATATTAGAAATTCGTTGATTCGTTCGAAATTTTAATCACAGTGTACCAAATTTATAAGATATTTAGAAGAAATATTTTTTTTGTAAGATTTAGAAAGCCGTTTGCGCAATGGCGGAAAAAAAACTTAAATTTCGATTCAGTTTTTTTTTTTTTGAAAAAATACATCTTCTCAATTAATGTGTGTGCGTGTTATGTATCGCGCGATTAAAGCTCAAAAAAAATCGAGATCTTATATAGTGTATATAACCAGAAACATTCAGATTATCTTAGAACTTTATCGAGACATAAACATTTATCATAAAAAAAAAAAATTAAAATACAATAAAAAACATGATCCACAACCATAGCGCGTTACGACAGAGAACATATAGCGTGTGTATCGTTTCAAGATTTGAAAACAAAAAAAAAAAACAACGTAAATCATAAAATATATAATGTAAATGATAAATGTCCAACTGACAAAATTGTCATGCGACACAAAATAAATACTAAAATGAGTACGGAGGCCTGAGTGTAATTTAAGTAAATAAAACAAAAATGAGTGAAAATATCGGTGGTATCTCTCACTTGGGAGTATTGTTTGAATATCTCGAAAATGAAGTTGTGAGATTGAGTAATCGTCCTAGACGACTAAAAAAAAAAGGAGTTACAACTCCTAGACACCACTGATCTGATATGATATTTATATAGACACACAGAAATAAATTGATTCAGGACATTCTTTACACTTTTTTCAGACGCCTCTGGGATTCAAAAAAAAATTTTTTTTTTATGTTTTTTGAAACGTACACACGTACAGGTACAACATCATTATGTTAATGACATATGTTAATTACATATGATATGGATTTCGGCTGGTTGGTAGCAGAAGAGCACAAGCACCTGTCCTGACGATGGTGTTTGAAGATACGATGACACATCCGTTTCAATCATACAGCTTCTCAGTGTGTCCGGTATAAACATTTTTTTAAACTTTTTTCTTCTTATTTTCACTTCTTACGAAATATTTTCACAATTTTTCACCTTATGTATTTAGATATATAAATATCTGTATATATATAAATATATAGATAAATATATAAAAAATTTGTCAACAAAAAATTTTCACTTCACTATTTTTCATCCACATTTTCATTATTGTATTATTATTATTATTATTTTTTTAAAAACATTTCCATGGAAAATCTGTGAATATATAATGAGCAAAAATATGAACAGTTAGTTTCTCTATAAAATGACCCAAAAAAAATATTTTAAAATTGAAAATTTAGGACATAATTTGTGTTGTGTAACTAAATTTTCATGAAAAACTATTTTAATTCATATGTATATATATATATATATATATATATATATATATATATATATATATATATATATATATATATATATTATATATATATATATATATATATATATATATATATATATATATATATATATATATATATATATATATATATATATATATATATTTATATTTATATATATAAATTATTATTTTGTTTTTTATTTTTATTTTTAGAATTTAAGATTTAATGAAAACTCACACTGCACAATTGTGTGCTTTGTTTTTCCGGAAAAACTAATATATAGTTCGGGAAAACTATTTACACAATATATACGATTAACTGAAATAATTTTTATTCGACGTCACATTCGAAGGAAAATCACACGGATATATATGTATATTGAGAGAGACAGTCAGGCTACTCCAAATAATATTATGTATACGAAATTTTCGTGGAAAATCAATACTTTGTTTATAAACTAAACTGTGAAAAAATCGTGTCTTTTCTTTTAACGAGAGAGAGTTTTCTCAAAATAATAATAAAAAACAAAAACAACGAAATAAAATCACTTTGCGCGATGATTACGATGATGATGATCATCATCATCATCAGCTAAACGATATTTTTGGTATATTTTCCTAGGATTTGTGAATTTTTTATTTTTATGAAAACTATTTATAAATTTTCCAACCAAATTTCACAAAACAAAAATTTTTTTGAGACGAGCTCGAATACTTAAATAAAAAATATATTTTTTACTTACAAATAAATTAATTTATTTAGTTGCGAGATTTCGTTTTGTTTTTTTGAATATTTTCCAAAAAAAAAAATCGGAAAAACATTTTATTAATTTATTTAATAACAACAATAAAAAAAATTATCAAAAAAAAACTAAAAATAAAACCAATATATATATATTATATATAGAGAGTGAGACGAACCTTTAACGCGAAGATTCGGACGGCAACTACTCTAAAACACGGAATACGCAGACAGTTGGGAAATTTTTTTTATTTATTTATTTCGTCGTATTACAAAAAAAAATAAAAATAAAATTTTCTTCTTATATTTTTGCCTCGAGTTTACATGAGAAAATTTTGTGTCTTGACGCATATACATGTACAAAAAATGTATATATCGCGGAGTGCGAGAAGAGCCGCACAAAATGCGCTCATGGTGACAAGACTTTAGAAATAAAAAATCAGTTACAATTTATGAATATTAAACAGAAGAATTCTTGCCGATCTTAATAAACTATATTCTTAAGGTGTAATTGAGGCCAATCGTTTCGATATTTTACCAAGTCTCAAGTCTCACTGCAAAACATCATCAATGGTAGCCCTAGTTTGCATATATATAGTGTTTACTATATGTATGTGCCGTGAAAAAAAATTGTGTCTTCGTTTTTCCGATTTTCTCTTATTCTTCTCTCCCTCTCTAAAAAAATTATAATAAAACTAAAGTAAAATTAAAAACATAAAAAGAAAATCTAAAAAATATGCTCGTTTTCCTTATTTACGAGTGTGTATACGTTTGTACCTTCATGTCTAAACAGTTCAGGGGATTGGCAATTAATTACTGAGGGCTTATTGTTTAATCAGCTCTCCTGATGTTTTACGATACACTCTAAAATAAAATATCAACCCCATTTCCATTCGATGGGGTTGAATCTACTGTTGGTCACTTGGTATTGCAGCCATTTTCACAATATTGAAACAAAACGAATTAAGGTGCGTAAAGTATCGATGATTGTCCAACTCATAAATGCTCGAACGAACATGGCTTATCTGGTTAGTTATAGCTTTAGATGCGCACTATAATCAACTACCAACCCCATCGTTACCAACCAGAAATCTTATTGGGCTTATTTATTTTAACTCACTCTCTCGTGTAGTGTATTGGTGTGATATGCAGGCGTGACAGCTTTGATATGCAGTTTCAGTGGGCAACTCTAACAGTGCCTATATAGCCACATAGCTCAACGTTGATTTTTTTGAAAAAATGTACAGATGTGCCATTAAGAATAGCCCTAACCAACATCTTCGTCCTACATTGTGAATGGCGCCAGCACTGTTTAATATGCGTTGACGTTAAGAGTCTCCTTAAGTGCATACTGATACACTATTTCGATAGATTCTTGTATTAAATTTGTTTGATTATTGATACACATCAATGGTTTCTCAGTTTAATTAAGAGACCATCGATCATGAAAGAACATTGCCGTAGTGTGTGTCGTTCATTTATCTTCATTACATTATCCATGAAGCTGTAAGCGGTGTTATCGAACGCTGCCTCAATTCCAATAAAGGCAACAATGGTGGTTATCAATGGGAGTGACTCGAAAAGTTGGAGTCACTTAACCAAATTTTGTGGATTTTACTGGATAATTCATTCAATTAAGACGTATAACTGGAAAGAAATAGTGTAGAAGTTATTGCCGCTTAACTCAATTCCTTACTGATCATTGTTGCTTTTTATTTTTCTTTATATGGTTATAATCGATTATCCTATTTACATGCTTATCCTATTGTTTAACATAGCATGATAAAAATCACTCTGAATTGACCACGAATCAAAATATGCAACTTACTAAAATTAAACTTCTAAATAAAAATAGAAATGTGCAGATGTTTCGTTTTCTCTTTAAAAGATGTTTTATCACCTTGCAGTAGGGTGGTCATAATTAAGAATTATGATAATTGAGTTATTTACATATTCCTTTTCCTAGTTGTATTTAAAGATCTTGCACAAAGCGCACATCTTGATAACTATTTCACAGGGGTCAGTAAACTGGAATATCAAGACATCGTGAGGGTGCTTATCTATCCGATGTCATTGAAAAGAAATTCATATAAGAGAATAAATTCAGAAAAGCATTATACAGCCCATTGTATCTGGGTATCTATGTTGGCCATTTTATTAGTCCAACTCTACCTGACTTTTGGACCAATCCTCCATTTAAAAATGTTACAAGCTTAATCGTCTCCAGAGTTGCCCAATGCTTCTTGCCCCTCTTGCTCTTAAATAAAATATTAAAACAGTTTGATAAATTTTATAAGGTTTTTATTCTCACATTTAAGTAAGTACATATACTTTATTATTATTTCAACACAAAATAACATAAATGCAGCAATTTCTTAAAAGTCGAAGTAACATTCTAAAGAAGTTTGCTAGCACATACACTATTAACAATTGCCGTAGCGTGTGGCGTTTCTTTTGTGTCCATCGCACTACCCATGAAGCCGTATGCGGTGTTATAGAGAGCTTCTTCAATGCCAATAGGCAACATGATGCCTGTCTCAATGGTTGTGACTCGAAAAGATGGAGTGATTCAACCAAAATTTATTGATCTTACAGGTTAATTCGTTCAATTGACACATAGGACTGTAAAGAAGATAGTACGAGAGTTATTGCCGCCTATCCCAGTTCCTTACTGATCATGGTTGATTTTTATTTATCTTTAAATGGTTATAGTTTGAATAGACCACGAATCAAAATATGCAACTTACTAAAATTTAACTTCTAAATAAAAATAGAAATGTGCCGATGTTTTTTTTTCTTCTTTAAGGAAACAATAAAACATGTTTTATGTACCTTGCATTAGGGTGGTCATAATTAAGAATTATGCTAATTGAGTTATTTACGTATTCCTTTTCCTAGTTGTATTTAAAGATCTTGCACAAAGTGCACATCTTGATAACTATTTCACAGGGGTCAGTAAACTCGAAAATCAAGAAAACGTGAGGGTGATAATCCATTGCATGTCATTGAAAAGAAATTCATATACGAGAATAAATTCAGAAAAGCACTGTGCAACCCATTGTATCTGGGTATCTATGTTGGCCATTTTATTAGTCCAACTCTACCTGACTTTTGGACCAATCCTCCATTTTAAAATAACATTCTAAATCGTCTCCAGAGTTGCCTAATACTTGCCCCTCTTGCTCTTAAATATAATATTAAAACAGTTTGCTAAATTTTATAAGGTTTTTATTCTCACATTTAAGTAAGTACATATACTTTATTATTATTACAACACAAAATAACATAAATGCAGCAATTTCTTAAAAATCGAAGTAACATTCTAAAGAAGTTTGCTGGCACATACCCTATTTACAATTGCCGAAGTGTGTGGCGTTTTTTTTTGTGTCCATCGCACTACCCATGAAGCAGTAAGCGGTGATATCGAGAGCTTCTTCAATGCCTGTCAATGGAAGTGACTCGAAAAGATGGAGTGACTCAACCAAAATTTATTTATCTAACCAGTAGTTAATTCGTTCAATTGACACATATGATAAGAAAGATAACAGGGCGATAGTTATTGCCGCCTATCCCAGTTCCTTACTGATCATGGTTGCTTTTTATTTATCTTTATATGGTTATAAGCGATTGTGTGCATGAATGTGTGCATATCCTAGTGTTTAATATAGTGTGATTAAAATCACTTTGAATAGGCCACTAATCAAAACATGCAACTTACTAAAATTAAACTTCATATAAGAATCGAAATGTGCAGATGTTTTTTTTCTTCTTTAAGGAAACAATAAAAGATTTTTTATCACCTTGCATTAGAGTGGTCATAATTAAGAATTATGTTAATTGAGTTATTTACGTATTCCTCATATATTCAAAGATCTTTATTATAATAAATGTGCACTTGATAAATATTTCACAGGGGTCAGTAAACTCGAAAGACAAAAAAACGTGAGGGAGCTTATCCATGTCATTGAGAAAAAATTCATATTAATTGACCAGATAATGAGCAATTGTTTATAATTAAACAAAGCATTGTGCTACCCATTGTAGCCATTTTATAAGTCCAAAACTACCTAACTTTTGGACCTATTCACCATATCAATATGTTAACAGTCTAAATCGTCTCCAGAGTTGCCCAGTACTCATTAATTTCCTCTTGCTCTTAAATAAAATATTAAAACGCAGTTTATTAAATTGTATAAGGTTTTTATTCTCACATTTAAGTATCCATACTTTATTATTATTTCAACACAAAATAACATAAAGGCAGCAATTTCTTAAAAATCGAAGTAACATTCTAAAGAAATTTGCTGGTACATACCCTATTAACAATTGCCGTAGTGTGTGGCGTTTCTTTTGTATCCATCGCACTACCCATGACGCAGTAAGCGGTGTTATAGAGAGCTTCTTCAATGCCAATAGGCAACAATGATGCCTGTCAATGGAAGTGACTCGAAAAGATGGAGTGACTTAACCAAAATTTCTTGATCTTACTGGTTAATTCGTTCAATTGACCCATAGGACTGGAAAAAAGACAGTACGAGAGTTATTGCCGCCTATCCCAGTTCCTTACTGATCATGGTTGATTTTTATTTATCTTTATATGGTTAAAGGCGATTGTCCTGTGTGCATGCGAACACGTGCTATCGTAGTGTTTAACATAGTATGAATAAAATCACTTTGAATAGACCACGAATCAAAATATGCACCTTACTAAAATTTAACTTCTAAATAAAAATAGAAATGTGCAGATGTTTTTTTTTCTTCTTTAAGGAAACAATAAAAGATGTTTTATCACCTTGCATTAGGGTGGTCATAATTAAGAATTATGCTAATTGAGTTATTTACGTATTCCTTTTCCTAGTTGTATCTAGATCTTGTTGTAAAGATCTTGCACAAAGTGCACATCTTGATAACTATTTCACAGAGGTCAGTAAACTCGAAAATCGAGAAAACGTGAGGGTGCTAATCCATTGCATGTCATTGAAAAGAAATTCATATAAGAGAATAAATTCAGAAAAGCACTGTGCAACCCATTGTATCTGGGTATCTATGTTGGCCATTTTATTAGTCCAACTCTACCTGACTTTTGGACCAATCCTCTATTTTAAAATGTTAACATTCTAAATCGTCTCCAGAGTTGCCCGATACTCATTAATTCCCCAGTATAACAAAACTAAACTCAAAAATGAGATTTCGTATTTGCCTTCGAAATATGCGAAAATAGTCGAAAGATAAATACTTTAGTAGTGGTGCGTATATGTATTGTGTATATGTATTGTGTCGTATATGCGTTGTGTCAAATGTTGTGTTTAGAAAACTCCGTATTTTTTGACGTGTTTAAAGTTTTTATTATATATATATATATATATATATATATATATATATATATATATATATATATATATATATATATATATATATATAAATATAATAATATATAAATATATATATATATATATATATATATATATATATATATATATATATATATATATATATATATATATATATATATATTTGGAACTTCCAAGAACACCTACATTTAAATTAAATTTCTGGATATGGAGAGTGGTAAGTGTTTACTATAAAATGAAGCATTTCATCAACCATTTAATTTTTATTAAATATGTATAACAAATTTTGTTTTGATTTTAGATTGCACTTGCGAAAAATTTCTAAGCATGACGCCATCACAATTTAATTTTTTATTTTTAATTGTTTTTAAATATACTGTTATTTATATATTTTCACTACAAACATTGTAGTTAAATGTTAATTAAGGATAATGAATTTTTATAAAATGAAGTCAACTGTGATTTTGCAGTACAAGCAATCCTTATTTATGGAAGTATTGTAGTATAGTTTAATGTTAATTAAGAACAATGAATTTTTTGAAATGAAACTGATTGTGATTTGTAATGCAAGTAACTCTTATCAATGTAAATATTTTAGTATTGTTTAGTGTGAATTTAATATGAATTCAATTCCTTTTTCTTTTTTATGTAATAAATTTTTAATACTATGTAGCATATTAGGTTATATTACAGTTAAGTTATATTAATTTTATTACATTTATTACAATTAAGTTATATTAAAAATAATAAACATTATTTTATTGTTCCTACATCATAAATATTTGTAGTTTTATTTATGATATATTTAATTTAACCGCCAAAATTCGAATTTGAAGTTTCACATATGCATGCACAAAAATATTCCCGCCAATTTTATTTTTGATATTTGCACATACATACATAAGCACAGTTTTACTATATTGAGTTTCGTCCAGATTCGACTAATCGCGACACTTTTCATACGAAATCTTTTTCTAAGTCGAAAGCAAAACTAAGTCAAAGTCGAAATTAAATATAAGTTTTTACTTCGATATATATGACGAACAAGTCGAATTTTGTTATAGTTGCTCTTAAATAATATTAAAACAGAGTTTATTAAATTTTATTAGGTTTTTATTCTCAAATTTAAGAATGCTTTATTATTACAACACAAAATAACATAAATCCAGCAATTTCTTAAAAATCGAAGTAACATTCTAAAGAAGTTGGCTAGCACATACCCTATTAACAATTGCCGTAGTGTGTGTCGCTCCTTTTGTATCCATCGCACTACCCATGAAACTGTAAGCGGTGTTATCGAGAGCTTCTTCAATGCCAATAGGCAACAATGATGCCTGCTCCTTGGAAGTGACTCGAAAAGATGAAGTGACTCAACCAAAATTTATTGATCTCACTGGTTAATTTGTTCAATTGACACGAAATTCAAATGACTGGAAAGAAGACAGGACGAGAGTTATTGCCGCCTATCCCAGTTCGTTACTGATCATGGTTATTTATCTTTATATGGTTGTAGGCGATTGTCCTGTGTGAATGCGAACACGTGCTATCGTAGTATTTAATACAGTGTGATTAAAATCACTTTGAATAGACCACGGATCTAAATATGCAACTTATCCATTCCATGTCATTAAGAAAAAATTCATATTAATCGACCAGATAATGAACAACTGTTTATAATTAAACAAAGCATTGTGCTACCTATTGTAGCCATTTTATTAGTCCAAAACTACCTGACTTTTGGACCTATCCACCATATCAATATGTTAACAGTCTAAATCGTCTCCAGAGTTGTCCAATATTCATTAATTCCCTCTTGCTCTTAAATGAAATATTAAAACAGAGTTTATTAAATTTTATTAGGTTTTTATTCTCACATTTAAGTTTACATACTTTATTATTATTACAACACAAAATAACATAAATGCAGTAATTTCTTAAAAGTCGAAGTAACATTCTAAAGAAATTTGCTGGCACATACCCTATTAACAATTGCCGTAATGTGTGTCGCTCCGTTTGTGTCCATCGCACTACCCATGAAGCCGTAAGCGGTGTTATAGAGAGCTTCTTCAATGCCAATAGGCAACAATGATGCCTGTCAATGGAAGTGACTCGAAAAGATGGAGTGACTCAACCAAAATTTGTTGATCTTACTGGTTAATTCGTTCAATTGACACATATGATTGGAAATAAGACAGGGCAAGAGTTACTGCCGCCTATCCCAGTTCCTTACTGATCATGGTTGCTTTTTATTTATCTTTATATGGTTATAGGCGATTGACCTGTGTGTATGAGTGTGTGCATATCGTAGTGTTATCATAGTGCGATTAAAATCAATTTGGCTAGACCACGAATCAAAATATTTGCAATTTACTAAAATTAAACTTCTAAATAAAAATAGAAATGTGCAAATCTTTTTTTTTCTGCTTTAAGGAAACAATAAAAGATGTTTTATCACCTTGCAGTAGAGTGGTCATAATTAAGAATTATGCTAATTGAGTTATTTACATATTCCTTTTCCTTATAGTATTGAAAGATCTTTATTATTATAAATGTGCACTTGTTAAATATTTCACAGGGGTCAGTAAACTCGAAAGACAAAAAAAAACGTGAAGGAGCTAATTCATCCCATGTCATTGAAGAAAAATTCTTATTAATTGACCAGAACGAGCAACTGTTTAATTATAAACAGTTGCTCGTTATCTGGCATAAAGCATTGTGCTACCCATTGTGTCTGAGTATCTGTGTTAGCTATTTTATTAGTTCAAAACTACCTGACTTTGGGACCAATCCTCCACATCAATATGTTAACGGTCTAAATCGTCTCCAGAGTTGCCCATTACTTGTCCGGTTTGCTCTTAAATAAAATATTAAAACAGAGTTTATTACATTTTATTAATTTTTTATTCTCACATTTAAGTATAATTTATTACTATTACAACATAAAATAACATAAATGTAGCAATTTCTTAAAAGTCGAAGTAACATTCTAAAGAAATTTGCTGACACATACGCTATCAACAATTATTCTTCAAGCTCGGTGCATAACATCAGGAACAATACTATAGTATTTGGTATCGCACTCTAAACCAATAAGATTATTGAAATTTTAATAAACTCCTCTTATCTACTCCTCTACTCCTCTTTCATATCCGAGTTGAGAAAAATCTTACTTTGAGCAAAAGGTTTCGTAAGGTCACAAACATAAAATAAAAATAATACAAATAATGGGCTCACTATAGATATTTTTAACGAAATTCAAAATTTGAAACAATGAATTTAACAAAAAAGTTTCATAATTCAAATATTAATAAATTAATGTATTTCTTGAAAAAGACATTTTCAAGTGTAGAAAACCAATTAATTTAAATTAAACAAAGAAACACAACGAATAAAATAATTTCGTGTTATAAAAAAATACCCGAAAACATTAAAAATAAAAACGAAAACAAAATAAAATAAAATGGAAAATTTAAATTATAAAAACACGAGAGGAATAAAAATAAAAACACGATAATCAGAAAAAATAAATATTTGGTTTTAAAAGAACTAAGCGCAAATTGAAATTAGAAAGAAAAAATTGGCAAGTTATTTGTCAAATATAATAGATTAATTTTTCGAGCAAAATCCACCAGTGGCTAACTTCAACTTGATACTATGGTATTTTTCTCGATGTTATGCACCGAGCTTCATCGTCCTCATAAGGAAATGGGTCGTTTCAAAACATAATTGTTACGGGTAGATAAACGGGTTTATATATATATATATATATATATATATATATATATATATATATATATATATATTTCAAATTTCACCGCGTTTTCTGTTACCCGAACCATCACCTAATTGTTGAACAATGTACTTTATTTAAGTTACAATAATTATTACACTGTAGATAACACGGTACATAAAAAAACATCGATATATTTGTTCAGGAAGTAAATTTAACATTTATATTTGTGGGATATTATATTTTCCCTAGGTCCCTTATACCTTTTCTATTTATATTCTTAGCTATATTAAGTGGAGTGTTTGCTCATTAGGTGTACTTGTGCTATAAGTTTGATTTTTGCGACCAACCAGAAATAATATAAAGCTCGTTTACATTTACTATGTAAATAAATATGGAGGCGGCATGTTTCGGTAATACATTTTTAAACGATAAATAAAATTAGTGGCAGCACTATAATAATAAGTCTCTATTATTATTTGTTTTGTTTTCAATATTAATTTTATTAAATACCGTCTCCATAGTTATTTATCTTAGTGTTTACATTATGAGTTGCCCTATGATCCAATGTGTACGTAAAAGATAATAATGGAACAAAACAACAAAAACATTGGGGTGTAAATACGACGAATAAAAGAAAATGGAAGGTTCGCCAAATGTAGGCAAAAATAAACTGTCATTCGAAATTCAAAATAATCGAATAACAAACTGAGCGAAGTACGAATAAAAAAGCAGCAGTCGCATATATAAAGGTGTAGAGATTTTGAATTTTACATTTTGAATAGTTCGGTTTTTGAATTTAAACAGAGGCACAGGAGAGTACCGAATAAAAATCAAAAATGGTGGAAATAGTGCCAGAACACGAAATATCAGTCTCACTGTATCAGTTTCAGCTTAATAGGACAATCCGAAAATTATACAGTGTATCAAGAGAATTGCAATAAGTGGTTTCCCACAATCGGAAGAAAAGATTTGGATCCTGTGACGGATGAAGAGTTTTGGCAGGGAGTCGTGTGACGAACCAGTATGACATCTATGAGAGTTAATATAAAGAATGTTCAGAACATTATGTGTTTAGTATTTCCTAAAGAGAACATTGAAATACCAAATTGAATGAGGCAGCAAAAAACAAATAACGACGAATTAAAACGGACGAATGTGCTAAATCAAATGCCAAAGAAATGTAAGTTTCAACCAATTAAGTTTCATAATGGACATTTCAAGTTAATATAACATCTAAATAGTGGTGATATAATAAGTTAATTTTAACTGTGAATGCAACACGAATTAATAAATTAAAATTTAGTGGAATTATTTTTTGTGCAAATAAATTAAGGTGTAGAATTAAAGTGTTTATATTACCAATCCAGTGTTTAAACCAAATTATTTGAAATAGAACTCAACGAACTCGTAAGAATATCTTTGAATAAAGATAAATATATTTCCCAAAACATATTTTGTTGTAGTTTTATTTTTTACGATTTTTTAAGTTTCAATTACTAATAATTCTGTCCGATCACTGATCTTAAACGCATAGACTAAAATTATTAACCTTAATTTATTTCACGAATTAAGTCTACTTTCATATTATCTAACTTCAGTCGACTACATCCAAATCCCAATGGTATTTTATTCAAAAATTAATTTTTCAAACTTTTCATAAACATCAAACGATATGGTTGGTTTAATTATACTATTAGACTACCGTCATTTTATCATTATTAAATGTTGTGTACCTATAAAGCCTACTAATATAAACCAAAAATATATTTGAACGTAGTTTCTGGTATAATTGCTGAATGTTTCATTAAATTAATAGTTGTTAATTTAATAAGGATGTAGTGTGAGTCCGAACTAAAGTTGTTCCAAAATATTATAGATGTCACTTTTCATTTGAATTCAATGTGCTTCCACATGCACTGCACCTTTCACTTTATAAATAAAAGATGATAGGTATCAAACTGCAAATATATAAAAATAAATATTTAATATTGTAATAAAAACTATAAAATAACGGCCGTTACACCACTAAAAATAAATTTTTAATTAATAAGTCAGGTAACATTGTGCAGAATTATATTCAAAACGTAATGTTTTTTAAAAAAAAGTTCTTACTTATGCCACCAGATGTCACTATGGTATAGTATGACTTTATTCCCCACTAACATATTATTTACTTATTGTAAACAAAATTCAAACATATATCATGCTAATACACAAAACATTTTTGAAAAAACCAAAACAACACAAAATGCCATTATTTCTGCCGATATGCTTCCGCGGTCTTTGATAACTACGGCTTCTATTATTATTAACAATAATTTATTCCAAAAAATTTAAACTTATTTAAATACTAAAATTATCATTCTCCAATTCAACTGACATAAATTTAATTACTTAACTATGCGTAATACAATTTTCTCTTCACTTATTTCTACAACAAGTGCTTGTTTTTAGAGTTTTGTAGCAACATCAATTCCGTTCCGTTGACAGTATCGATATCAGACACACGAATGGAAGATTATGGTTTTTAAATCAACGGTTATGTCTAAATTGATCCACTATAGGTACTTTCGAATCACGTGAATTAACT
The DNA here is from genome assembly GCA_963932295.1 of Tipula lateralis. Lineage (NCBI taxonomy): Eukaryota > Metazoa > Arthropoda > Insecta > Diptera > Tipulidae > Tipula > Tipula lateralis. The sequence goes on along the minus strand of OZ010739.1, from coordinate 35,667,719 downwards.
GAATGAGAATTGAATGAGAATGAGAATTATTTAGATAATTCATTTGCTATTCAAATATTTGAGCTACTAAAGTGAATTGGGTGTTCTCATTCACTTCAAATAAATGCCAAAACGAAAATCATTTTAAATTAATTTTTTATTAATTTTAGCTTGAATAAAAATAAAAATAAAGTTCAATGAAAATTGTTAACCTAAAAATTGATGAAAAAAACAAAATTGGAAAACAAAATAAAAACTATTACGCTGAAACAACAAAAACAAAATTACTGAATTCACTACACACGAGCAAAATTCATATTCAGATAACTCAGTTGCTCAATATTTAATTGAAGTGAAGAGATGCGAATTGAACACTCAATTCACTTCAGTTGATTCAGCTAATTCTATTAATTCATGTCAATCAAAGGTACTTTCGAATGGCGTGAATTAACTGAATGAGAATTGAGTTACTATTTAGATAATTCAGTTGTAACCCAAGTATAACAAAGCTAAACTCAAAAATGAGCTATCGTTTTTCCCTTCGAAATATGCGAAAATAGTCGAAAGATAAATACCTTAGTAGTGGTGCGTATATGTATACAGCGTTGTGTTTAGAAATCTGCGTATTATTTGACGTGTTTAAAATTTTGCTTGTTTATTTATATATTTTATTTATACTTTAATAAAATTTCTGGGTGGAAATTGTAAGTTAAAAATATTCGTTCGAAAATATGTATTTAATGTTTTTGGTAAAACAGTGATCAAACGAGTTTATTATACCTTAAATATCTATCCTACTTTTGGTAAAAAATGGGGAGGAGACACAAGTTTCATATGTACATAGTTTGATTTCATTCATCACTCAAACGTTCTAAGCGATTTATCAAATAGTGCATTTAAATTTCTGTGGCTTGTGATTTCAAATAAATATAAGTGTAATCATAATAATTACAATGGAGAAAGATCATCCTTATTGGTGGCATCTAAGAAAAATTACGTGGCATCTAAGAAAAATATAAGTGTAATCATAATTACAATGGAGAAAGATCGTCCTTATTGGTGGCATCTAAGAAAAACTACTGTGTTGTAGACATTTTGTTTCAGATTTGGAAATAAATTAATATGATCTTTCTAATTATTACGGAATTATTACGGAAAAAATAATTTAAAATATTATTCAAACTATCTTCTATATTAATTTTAAATCATATTTATATACATAATTTATTCAAATTACCTTCGATTACATTAAAATTAAAAGTTCGAAAAATTAAAAGTTTATATGAATATTCATTTTATTTTTTATTTAATAAATTTTTAATGCATATTCAATTATATTACAATAACAAATAAATAAAAATTATTTTTTTGTTTCTAAACCATTATTATTTGTAGTTTTATTTAATTAATCCGCTACAATTTGAATTTGACGTTTCACATATCATGCACAAAAATATTCCCGCCAAATTTATTTTTGACATTTGAACACACATACATAAGCACAGTTTTACTATATTGAGTTTCGTCAGATTCGACTTATCGCGACACGTTTCATACGAAATCTTATTCTAAGTCGAAAGCAAAACTATGTAAAAGTCGAAACTAAATATAAGTTTTTACTTCGATATTTGACGAAAAAGTCGAATTTTGTTATACTTGGGAAGTATTCAGATACTTTAAATAATTGAGCTACTGAAGTGAATTGGGTGTTCGATTGGTACCAATATTTTTGCTTGTGTAGATAAATCATTTGATTGTTTTTTTCGTTTTTTGACATTTGGTTCTTGAAGTTTAGTTTTACGCATCGAAGAAGATATATTTTTTAAAGTCGACTGAAATGATGATTTTAAATTATATTTATAAGGGTGATTTAATTGAATATGTTTGCTTTCGAATATAATAATTTGAATTGTTGCAAACGAACGATCAATTCACTTCAGTAGCTTAATTATCTGAATAGTAACTCAATTAACGGAATAGTAACTCAATTTAAATTTAGTTAATTCAGTACAAACGAACGTACCTATAAAAAATTATACCCAATACCTAGAAACAAGCAACCGTCATATATATAACTGTATGCAATTACACTATAGATTTCGGGTTTGAACTTTAACCATTGATAATCTCAAAGTGATAGACAGTGATAATTTAAGTATTTAAAAGGAGTAATTTAAATAATTAATTATAAGTGTGATAAAAATAGATTGGAATTATTATTTAGAAAATTATTGTGAAATAAAAAAGGTTAAGAATTATTGTTTCTTTGTATAAAATTACAATTCAGTGATCCAACCGAATTGATTGAATCTTTTCCCTGCACTCGTTTTTGTTTATTTGGAAAATGGCACAAATTACAATGACTTGAATTACTTAATGCGTACTTATGTATAGTTATAAACCTTAGCTTTATGTACAAACATCTTTACATAAAGTGCTGGAGTTGCTAAAATATTCTTACTCCATCATGTTTTCTTCTTTTTATTGAATTTATAGGCAAAAGCAATTCAAAAGGAAACGAAATCGAAGCAACTAGTGTTAGCACCACTAAATAATACACATTGCTTTTCACTTCACTTCACTGCAAATAGCGGCAACAACCAAATAACTTTTTACATTTACATTGTTGCAATTGCATCACAAATCCAAATTTTGATCCAATTAAATCAATTCTATTTATATCTTGCATATTCCACACATAAAAATTCTCTTTTTGACGTTCTTAAAATATTTTACAGTGGTTGCATGCCAGTGTTAATAGAACTAAAATACATTATTTACATACTATTTTATACTTACTTGTATCGGTTAAAAAACCTGCATAATACATATATCCACTGATATTATTATTCCATATAACCGATTAAAAATATTCTAAAATTGAAAAAATAAAAATTATTAAGGCAACGAAAACTATTAAATAATATCTGAATAATAATTCTAAGGTCACGTCAATATTATAGTGGCATTGTTTTTATTGTTGCTTGGGTCCAACATCTACTTTTCTGATCGGGCAGGACCAATTACATTGAATATTTTTATTGGTTACAGCTTTGTATACTTTTTCATGTCTACACACACATTTTTACATCAATATATAAATTTGTGTGTATATATTTTACGTCTTTTGTATTATTGTTCTTCGTATATTAAACAACTAAACTTGTATTAAAAAATTATTTTATACATTAATAAAATGTATATGTGGTTGTAATAATGTTTTTGTTTTCTTTATTTTCAATCTTATTACAACAGAACTGTCATTACATATTGTTTGAGAAGTCAGAAAGATTTTTTTTTTAATCATTGTCAAAATTATCTATTGAATTAAATATTAGTGCGAGATTGTGTTATAAAGTTATCCGGAATCGAGAATCTTCGAATAAATCATATTTTCTTCAGTAATCATTTAAATAATAAAGAAGATGTCTTCACCTAGTGCTGGCAAAAGGCGTATGGATACAGATGTCATTAAATTGTAAGTACATTTGGAATCAGGATTGTTTTGTTTGTGGATATGGAAATGATTTCATTGTTTATCTATTTTAGAATTGAAAGCAAACACGAGGTTACTCTTCTTGGAGGGCTTAACGAATTTTGTGTAAAATTTTTTGGACCTCGGGGAAGTAAGTGAATTATTTTATTATCTTTTAATATATTTTATACGATTATTGGCTCATTGGTCAAGGCTATTAGTGTTTTCTAGTAGCGAATTATTTTTATTTACTCAAAAGAGGGATAACATTGGTTGTAGGAAATTAGCCTATTGTGTATAATGCATTGTGACAATGGCACTCTTTGTTCTCTTTATTTACGGTTATAAGTGTATCCATATTTGGAGATGAGTTTCGTATTCAGAAACACGAACCAGTGCTGAGATGGTGCAAAATCACTTTAATATAATAACAACGTAATAGATCTGTTAAATAAAATATACGTTCGATAATGTAGTAGTTTAGTTCTCATAAAAAGTAATTATGTCGTTAAACAATAGTTTCAAATATCTGAAAATCATGTGGAAGGATTATGTTGCCAGAAAATCTCATTTTTTAGCTGCCATCTTTTTTCCTCTTTTGTTCTATTTTTATAATACGAAATGTGCCATGTGTAAAGTTTAACAGTTGAGACTTCACTATCGTGTCATGCATTACAACTAAAATGGCCATCATATTATAGAATGGCGTATACTGTAAAAGTACATTTGTCAAATTAATAATTGGGTTTCACTATACTTTACAACCTCTCACAACTGGCTTTTGGGATCATGATGGAAATAGTTTTGTTGTAGACAGTGATTTAATACATTTATAACAAAAACGACCAGTTCCTTACACCAGTACATACACTTGGCATTCTTATATTTCAAACAAACATACCACTCGATTAATCGAGAGAGTCTCTAAAAATACCAAACCAATATTTATGAATAAAACGCAGTCAAAATGAGAACAATTTATCGGGAATGTTTGTAATTAATTACAAGAAGATGTGTTGCCTCTATGTTGGACTGCATCCTCCGTAAAAGTGAAACACTATGAATACGTTTTATTCAGGCTTTGGAGTAAATCGCCCAATATCTGATATCTAAATTTTAGAGTGGAACTTACGAGTAATGAAGAAGTTTGGATCTTACCTAATGATAATGATATGAGAGAGAATCATAAAAGTTCATTCATACTTATGCTACGTTTACATTCATTCTATCATATATGAGCATAAAAATATTATTATCTTATTCAGTTCTAATTACTGTTCCATTCAAAAATATCAGTAAGAAGCTCTCACCATACGTAAACTATCTACGTGGACTCTCATAATTTTATTGGTCCTTATGCTACCAGTTACAAGAGTAATCATCAAGTACATTTTTACACAGAGATCTGTTATTTACATAACCAGTATAACCTTTAATGTTCTCAGTAATTTTTAAATGCATATGGACTTATGTAAGATAGAAATTAAACTAGGTAATTAGTTATTCAGTCTCTATTATTAGTATCAATCAGATGAGTTTAGCAGGAGGTTATGAAAGTGTTAATTAATATCATCGATCTTAATCAGACAAAACATTTAAATTCGACTGTTTTGACTACTAATAAATTTTAATCGGTTTAAGATACAGTGTCGTCTGTCTGTCTGTATATATCTTTGCAATCTTTTATGGAGTTAAAAGCACTTCCCCAACTCTTTCGCGATTGGCTTATTTACATCCTTCTTTACGCCATTACATAGTCAAATGGAGGATGTACCATGCCAACCTATAGTACGACGTGGAAGATGGGTCGGGCCATGAATTTCGCAGTCTAACAAGAGGACATTGATGTGTTCATTCACACCACTGATTGTTATCAGATGAAAAAATCCCTTTTTCATCCTGACTGTCGAACCCGATGCCTCCCTGTGCATCTAATCGGTAAAGTGTACAGTAGTTACAAAAAAACTTTGTTATTTCCACACACAACGTGAATGGTATAATCTTAAGTGTTATTAAACGGCCGTGTTTCACTGAAAACACCTTCAGGCAGCTCACTCAACAATAATTGGTTCGCTAAAGAAGCAAAAAGGCGAACCTTGATTATATTACACCGATATTATGCTTCGAAACGAGTTTTCAAACCTTCAAGATAATTCTGGGGGAATAAGCTAGCACTGGAAACCGAAGCTATACAATTCTACATGGACGGCTCGAAGCTAGATGATAAGGTCGGAGCTGGGCTGTTCTGTGGAGCATTAAATATAAGAACTTCCGTTCGTCTCCCTGACCACTGCAGCGTCTACCAGGCGGAGATAATAGCGATTGAGGAAGCCGTGAGCTGGTTGAGGCATAACGTGATATCCAAGAGGGATATCACGATTTATGCGGACAGTCAGGCGGCTATCAAGTCGCGTGAGCATTTCAATATTCAGATTATCTGAGTTCCCGGCCACTCGGACGTCGAGGGTAACTGCAGGGCAGACGAACTAGCTAAGCAAGGTACAACTCTTCAGCTGAAGCCTGAAAGGGCCAATGTGGGGAGGCATACAGCGGAGCTTAGACTGGCTTTGAGGAAAATGGCAGAAGCTTTAGCACTGGAGAGGTGGTTTAACACCCTCACACGCGAGAGAGCGAGACAAATGTGGCCAAGGCTGGATTTGAATCGCTCCAGGACCTTAATCTCTCTGGAGAGGAGAGATCTAAGAAGGATAGTAGAAATATTAACGAGACACTGCCTTTTCGGTGAACATGCGAGAAGGCTGGGTCTAGAAAAAAATGACTTCTGTAGAAGCTGTATGGACGAGGAGAAGAAAGAGACGCTTGTTCACTTCCTGTGCTCTTGTCCTGCACTGGCACTAAGAAGGCATTTACACTTGAGTAGGTATGTAATGCACAACCTTTCAGATCTTGCAGATAATAAGATGTGGGACATTTTACGCTACATTAGTAGCTCAGGATGGTTCCAATAGAGTGTTAGGAGTATTAGGGGACTAAGATCTTGTGGTATCACAACGGACCTGCAACGGTCTAAGTGTGCGTTAGCAGCCACTCTAACCTAACCTACCCTAAGTGTTATAATTTTAAAGTACAGAATTAAGATTTGATGCCCTTTGAGATATCAGTTTATATCATCTTAGCAATCAACATGATTAAATTCCTTATTTTGTTAGTTTCATACTGATCCGCAAAATTTTTTTGTATTTCGGTGCCACTAAATATCCACGATTAGTGTTCTGCATATTCCCAGTATAAGGTGTGATTTATAAACTTTAATTTCCCAATTGATCGATGTGGCAGTCCTCTATCATTTTGAGAGCCTTCTGAGATCAAATAATCCAGTTCTCTCCTTTTATGATCGTGAGCTAAATGGAATGCACGAAGCTACTCGTATCATATTTTTATTACGATGATATTTTTCGATAATTGATTGATAGTATTGCAACAAAATAATGAAGAACCAATGTCTAAAAATATTTTTCTAATTCTAGATACACGATTGGGTTGATTAAGAAAAATTCTACTGCAAATAACAAGATATGAAAATTAAACTGGAATATTTATAAGTTTTTACAGTTCCGAAAATAGAAGATTAATCTTCTTATCGAGGCTGGCATGTCTTCAAGAAGCCTAGTGAAAACTATATCAGAAATACTTTAATAATAATTTACCATAATAAACATTTAACTGGATACCTAAATGTAAAATATCACGCGTCTCGAGTCTTTAACACTTTCAGAGTATTACTTCAGTAGTCATTTGATTACTTTTGGTTTCAAACCAAAAAATTGGTGAATTATTCCATAAAATAGAATGAGATAAATCGACTGAATTGGATTCATTAAACCTCAGTCTGTCAAGACTATTATGCCTAAAATAGTTCATGTTATAAAGGGCAAATCACCTTGTCTTTCGATTTAATTTTTCCTATCATGTAAACTTTATTCTCTTGACCAAGATTTCCGATACAGGATGGTATTAAAGGAGTTACAATTTGTATTGAAATGGAGAAAATAATTGTATTTTATTACAAATTTAGCCAGAAAGAGTTAATGATGAGAAAACTATACTATCAGAGATGATAAAGAAGAAATTTTAGATGTAAAAACGGCAGTAAGTATATAACTACATTTAAAATGGAAAAACACTGTGTATACAATTATTTGGAGTGTCCGATCGAGCCTCGTCTCATGAACACAGGATTCTTTAAAAACGGGGCTCATACTTTTGTATTTAGTAACCAATCCAAAACAAGTGATGACATTTGTTTTGGAAGAATTTCGATAAACGATAATACAGTTCCACGAGCCATCCGCAAATATAACCATATTACGCCAGAACAGATTGTTAGTTAGAATTATTAATGGCCTCATCTCTCCATATTTGACAATGAAAAATAGATCTACTGAAAAATCGAACTGCGCCAATTCATAATGATATAGACCTCAACTCTATTGCCCTGTGAGTAGGTGCATCCATGTTTCGTTAATATTTAAAATGAATCATAAGACCCATAGAATACCACAACAGTGTCCAGAGCTTGTCGTAGGAGGCGACTAAATCTGGGTGTCTATTATGGAATAAATCCGAGTCGGATTTTTTCGTTAACGGATAAATCCGAACTATTATGAAATCAAATCAGATTTTGCCGAACGCAAAAAATAAAACCCGGCTGCTATTTAGTTGACGTATTTTCTTTTCGATTGATCGTATTTTGACGATTCATAACGTAAGGCAAAAAGTTATCGATTTTAAGAATTTATATTCTTCGATCGGATCGAATTTTTTCATTGACGAAAAATCCGATTCGGATCTATTTCATAATAAAACCTCTGGTTGCACCGCTGGGTTAACGACCCATTAAAAATGTCAAGAAACAAAAAAAAAAAAAATTGAACACCGCCAAAACAACAATGACCCCTCGCTTAAATTTCCGGAAACGAGATTGAGGATAGTCAGTAGCGGTCCGTGGGTTTCAAACGTGGGTGGGCAAAATTATAGAAAATTTCATGAAAAATTAAATTAAAATTAAAAGTGTTATCTATACAGAACTCTGCCATTAAAATTGGCTATTTCATTGATCAGGTTTCTTTTAATTGTGCCTCTTAAAAAGATTTTACACGTTTCAACGTTTAAAAAACATCGTTATGATACTGCGGTCGACATCGGTATATGGTTATTATTATTATCGAAAGGCGAATAACTTCTTCGATTTTTTTTCTAAATTGTTATTATAAATCGTTTTGATTAGCTCACAAATAGCGGACTGAAAAATCATTGTTCGCTGATAAACTGCCTGTAGTTTAGCGTTCTTTATATAAAAATGGATATAATTTGGCTATTGTATTTAGCAGCTGGTAAGAAGAGTTTAAAGCATAAAGCTTAATCTTTGTGCAATCTGAAAGTACTGATTACTAAATATTCTGCGTTGCTAAACCTATCGTTAATAAGCTCTCGTATTACGTCATACGCTTCTTTTAAAATTCGTTTGTAAATGTATTCGTTTTTAATGGCCTGAAGGAGTGATACAAATCGTACACAAATCGTACCACTCGTTCGTTTTTGCAGGAGGTTATATAAAATGTCAAATTAAGGCATAACACGAGAATAAATCTTTAAAACGTAATAAACTTCACATCGTTTAGTAATATAATGAAATCACTCGCTTCCCGAATCGTTCTTATATCCGAAGTTGTGCCATTCTGAATGGCTGCCATGCATTTTTTTATCTCTTCCACTTTTTCATACACTACGTTAATGGTATGACTGGAAATTCCATCTCGTGTAATTTGGTCGTGGTAGCTTTTTGTCACAGATTTGCAATAACTTATAACAGTTCTGATATTTGTTTGGCGCACACGGCCTGAAGGACTAAATTTGAAGCATAACAGTAGACAAAAAATACGTTAGGAAAATTCGGTTTTAATATGATTTGCACTCCACCTTTATTTCCACTCATAACTGTAACACCGTCATAAGTTTGAGCAGTATTTTTGTCACTGGTAATATTCTATTTTTACACCTTATCCATTAGCTGAACGATCTTGGATTTCTACAAAAGAAATAAATCTTTCGACGACTTCTCCTGTTGAGATCTTTAGAAACTAATCAAAATATGAACACACATTAACTTTTGTTTGAGACATCAGTAGTTTCCTTGAATGGAAATGTAGAGAAGATCTTGAATTTCTGGGAAATATTGAAAACCTCGGTTGTCGATGCTGCCCAGCACACTCTCGGTATAGTGAAAACTAAGCCCAAAAATGATTGGTTTGATGAGGAGTGTCGTCTTGCTGTTGAGCAACGAAATATAGCCTATAATGAAGCGCAGACTCGGTTTACAATTGCAAGAAAAAACAAAGTAGTTCTCGCTAGGAGGACAGCTAAACGCATTTGTAGACTGAAGAAGCGAGAATGGTGGAAGGATAAGGTCTTAAGAGTACAACAACTCAGCAATGAGCACAATTCGCGTGGTTTCTTTAAAGGAATCACCGAATTGCACCATACCTTAAGATCTCGGTCAACTGCCATTCGGGACCAGGATGGAAACCTCTGTGTTAACGTCGATGCGGTACTCGATACATGGCGTGAACATTTTTCTGATTTACTTAATGTTCCACATGTATCACAAGCTGTGTTTGAAATCAGACCGCGGAGATGTTCATTGAGGATCCATCCTATGAGGAATTCACAATGGCCATACAGAAATTAAAGAAAAATCGTTCACCAGGAGTTGATTGCATTAATTCAGAGCTCTTGATATTCGGAGGGCTAACTTTGTGGAACTGTCTTTTCGACCTTGTTCGATTGGTATGGCGAAATGAAGTTATGCCCGAAGAATGGAAAGTGGCCGCGTTATGCCCAATTTTCAAAAAGGGTGATCGCTTGAAATGCGAGAATTACCGCGGTATAGCTCTCCTTTGCACAGCATATAAGTTACTGTCATACATTATCTTGGGAAGAATTACTCCTCTAGCGGAGGAAATTGTCGGTGACTACCAAGGAGGATTCCGTCCAAATCGGTCAGTCACTGATCAAGTTTTTTCGCTTCGGATGATTCTTTCCAAGTACTACGAAACATCTCGCGATGTACACCAGGTATTCCTGGATTTCAAGCAAGCCTATGACTCGATCAATCGAGAGAGGCTATGGTATGCGCTTGAATATTTAGGAATACCGAAAAAATATGTACATCTCTGTAAAATGACAGTAACGCAGTCACAATGCTGTGTAAAAGTTGAGAACAGGCTATCGAGAACTTTTGCAATCACTACTGGTGTTCGACAAGGAGATGCGCTGTCCCCGATACTTTTTAATCTCATGTTGGAATACATCCTTCGTAAAAGTGCAACACCTCAGGACAACATCTTATTCCGACAATCCAATCAACTTCTTGCGTATGCAGATGATATCTGTGTGATTGGATTAAATGGCAACGGAGTGAAAGAGATACTTGATCCACTGGAACAGTGTTCAGCTTCCGTTGGTCTCAAAATCAACGAGTCAAAAACCAAATATCTAATCTCGGGTTTTAGAGACCAAGACGCAATTGATTTCAGTAGTGGTAACCACACGTTTGAAGGAGTGATGAGATTCAAGTATCTTGGATCTCTCATCACTCACGATAATAGTGTGGGCGAGGATATCAAGGTCCGCCTTGCCGCTGGCAATCGGGCTTTGTATCCTCTACGTCCACTGCTGAAATCAAAATATCTTGCAAATGCGGATAAGCTGAAACTGTACAGAGTGTTGATCAGACCCGTTGTCATGTATGGATGTGAGAGTTGGACCTTGACAGATGAGTACGAAAGATGGCTTCTAACATTCGAGAGAAGAATCATGCGTATGATATATGGTCCAAACCGTGACGTCGATGGCACTTACCGAGTTCTTTTCAATCACGAGATCAGGAATTTAATGCAAATTCCTGATATCGTGCATGAAATTAAAGGACAGCGAGTACGCTGGCTCGGACACGTTCTGCGTGCTGATCCGAACCGAATGATACAGCGAACCTTTAAGGGAGAACCGTCTTTCGGTAGGCGAAGAGGTCGCTGTCGGCGACGATGGCTCCACGGCGTAGAGAGTGATCTGGCATCTTCAAACTGCCTACAACGGTTTGAAGAGTTGGCTCGTGATCGAAACCGATGGAGTCAGATTGTTGACACGGTACGGGCCAATAACGGCCTGTAAAAACCGTAAAAAAAAAAAAAAAAATCAAAATATGAACTTTTGTTTGAGACATCAGTAGTTTCCTTGAATGGAAATGTAGAGAAGATCTTGAATTTCTGCCTAAACGAAGTCATTATATACGGCATTGTACATTTGGGAACATCATTTTGAATGTGGTTGAAAGTTTCGTTAAAAATTGAAGTAGTAGCATAATATGCTTTTAAAGTAACCTATTTTTTGCAAAATGATTCGAATATGGCTCTGAACTATTCCGGTCGATCTGAATCAGTTTTTTCATTAAAGACACATAAGGTCAATTCGCAACTGCCACAAATTTTAACTACTAACCGATATCATATTTTAAATCTATAATTATATAAAATCACGTAAGTTGAGGGAATCTAGTACTATTTAAAAACAGCAAAAGTCAACAACAAAAACCAAATCAAAAAACATTTTTTCCATTTCATCTCACCTTAAAATTAGTTCCTATGTTAAAAATGAGAGAGACAAAATTATACCAGCAAGTGATTTTCGTCATTTGCCTACTATTCTATAAAACCAAAATGAGAGACGATATGTATTACCATGGTATTTGGTTTAATAAAATCGTACAGCTGAGAGAGAAATAATGCATATTAATACTCAAATATGTAGCACTTTGCAATTTGCCCAATGAGAGTTTATAGACAAAATCAAAATATAAAATGCAAATAGAAGAGGAAATGCATATGTATGTATATTTTTGAAAGAAACAAAAAGATGAAATTACTTTATGTATATGTGTGTATTAGATATATATGCATGCATTACGAATATTTTACTTTAGAACGTTTTAACATGATTTTTTGAACAGGTTACACACAATATGCGCGTAAATTTAGAACGAATCTTGTGAATCTATTATAAACGATACTTAAACTATCATTTGTTTGATCTTGATAAAAGTCTAGTAAATGGTAAAGGTGGGCACTGCCCACATTGCCCATTATAACGGACCGCGCCTGAGCATAGTCAGTCACTTAGAAAACCTGGCGCGTTTAACGGCCTTATGTATAAAATTGTATCGGTTCGAACTCGTAGCGCTCTAAGGAACTCGATGGCAAGTGGAGACCATGTGTCCTAAGGCTATACATTGCTACAGCTACATAATGGAGATGACTTCGGAAATCTTGGGTCATCTCCTAAAGGCTGTGTTGGACTTCCAAGCAGTCGACATTCGAATGTGTAAGCTTCGCTTGCACATGGAGATTAGCAAACTTGCCAATTGTCTGAGTACATGCGTCCACTGATGTAAGCTAACCCCAAGAAAAACACACATTTTAAAATAATTTGGATAATTTAAGGGGTGATTTGACTTTAATGCTAGAGCTGTCAGAAATCAGACCGACTTATGTAATACTATAGGTCCGTACCTCCGACACAAAACTGCGACCGAAAATGAGGAAAGAATAATGCACTTTGTTAATGATCTGAAAGTGGCAAGTACATTCTTCCATCATAAAAACATCCATTTAGAAACATGGACATCCACAGCCACGTAAAACATCCCGAAGTCAAATTTACCATGTTTTGATTTCAAAAGGGCGGGCTCGGGTTGTCAAAGACGTGAAATCTTATCGATCGTCAATAAAATTCGTAGGTAGTGACCATTATCTGGTATGATGAAAATTTTCGAAAAAGTCAGGGAGAACAGGGGAATGTACAACGCAATTCTCCTGTGAAGGTCTGATAAATGAAAAAACGCAACGAAAATATTAAGATATTGTCAGCAATAACATTTTGCGATCAAATTAGCAAGAATTAAACAGTGTCTGGGAAGAATTGAAAATCTCGGTTGCCGATTTATATCCTCTACGTCCACTGCTGAAATCAAAATATCTTACGAATACGGATAAGCTGAAGTTGTACAGAGTGTTGGTCAGACCCGTTGTTATGGATGTGAGAGTTGGATCTTGACGAAGGAGTACGAGAGACGGCTTCTAACATTTAAAAGAAGAATCATGCGTTTGATATATGGTCCAAAACGCGACGTCGATGGCACACACCCAGTTTGTTTTAATTCGAATTCCTGATATCGTGCATGAAATCAAAGGACAGTGAGAAGGCTGGCTCGGACACGTTCTGCGTGCTGACCCAAACCGAATAATACAGCGATATTTTAAGGGAGAGCGGCCTTTCGATAGGTGAAGAGGTCTCTGTCGGCGACGATGGCTCCACGGCGTAGAGAGCGATCTGGTATCTTCTAGTTACTTGCAACAGTATGAAGAGCTGGCTCATGATCGAAACCGATGGAGTCAGATTGTTGACACGATACGGGTACACTGATTTAGCCATACATTTTACCATGCGGGTAATTTTAGTCCCATAGTTATGTGCCTGACCATTACCTTCCACATAGGCAATGTTTATCTCTATCGTACCACTGAGAGTTCTGCACTCTTTTGAAGTAATGGATCCTGGACTTTTACCCATCATTTATGAAAAATTGATTAAAAAATTGTACAATTAATTCTGATGTTCGATAAGGGTATATGGGATATTTGTTAGTCTCATGTTTGAATAAATCCCTCGTAAAATTAATCCAATATCGACAATCCAATCAAGTGTGAGTGCATTAAGTGACATCCTAGTAACAGAGAAACTTGACCATTTGAAAAATATTCAAATTTCGTCGGTCTAAAAATCAACCTAGTCCACACTCTTTCTCAATGACATCTTCCCAAGATGAGAATTAATATGGAAGGGCTGCGCTGCTAAAGTTTATAATTCCCAGAAAAAGAATCAGTTCATGGTATCTCTACTTGTAAATTAGCGAGGGAAGGAATCACCAATTAGTATGTTATAAATGCAACAAGCAACTCACTTGTACACCCCTAAATCAGAAAGTGCCTAAAACAGTTGTAAAGATGCGTTCTAGATCACAAAATGTTATAATGCTGAGCAGTTTCCTTAAACCTTAGGCCCGATTTACGTAGGCCATTTGCACATTGCATTCCTCTATATAGTACTGAGTATAATATTGACATCAAAGATGGGTTAGAGCTTTAATCACTGCTTTAATCGCAGCTTTAATCACTGCGCCATATGGTCGGTACATTTCACATTATGTATGTTGAGATATTGACAACTTCAAAGTCACGATTGGTATTATTATTATTATTAAAGATGGTTGGAACCCTTTAAGGTTCCGCATTCAATGCAACAAAGGGAACATGGTTCAAACCTAGGATCAAAGCGCACAGACGCTTTGATCCTAGGTTTAGATATCATAGATTTGATCATAGATTTGACAGTAGACAGTAGATTTACAGGAATATTCCTACAGTTAAACACAAGAGATCTCATGCGGCGAAAGCTGGAAAACTGCTGATGAAGTGTATAACCATGTCGGTCTTAGACGAATTCAAATGTAAACTCTTATCCAAACATTGTTCTATAATGAGAAGAGCGTGTCGAGTTAAATCTGATTAGAAATTCAGGTGCTTGTCTGAAACTGTTAGAACCAGATCGTTAGCATAACTTTGAGCGATAAAACCGAACTCACAAAAAATAACAATAAGCTCGTCAATGATCAGAAGCCATAACAGTATCTTTAATCTCGTATATCGCAATGCAAGATTCAAGCATACATTTGATCCACTTGATAATGTAGGGTTTCATACCAAATTAAGTACATGCATTCGTAATCGAGACGAATGAAGTATTATAAAGACTCGTGCAATTTTCAGAAAAGTACCTACATCCTAGCTACCAGTGCTCATGTACCAGTACTCATGTAAGGTAGTCTCACAGGATTTCCCAACTTTTACAAAGTAAGTTGCCTGTCATTGAGCGGAGAGGTAACTAAATGTTTGTCTCTAATAAATCTATAAACAATCCTTTCTTAAGATTTCAGAAAAGTTGATGGCATACATATAGGCCTAAACTATTTGGGGTTACAAATTTTTGGTATAAAAAAAGAAATGTCCACGCTGTAATACAGCAGGAAATATACCGTCAGTACCGTCAGATTTGAAGGGTTCGAAAGAGAAGAATCTTCAACTTAGGGCCTCATAGTTCGATTGGTATAAGTAAACTAGGTAAAAAAATTAGGCCTACATAGACTTCACAAAGTGAAAGTGTAGTAAAACAAGATACTGAAAGTGTAGTCAAAACAACAACAGCTGATGAAAAACAATAGTCAAAATGGAAACTGAGAGCCATCAAAAGATAGCCGACATCCGTTCTATCAACAACACAAACATTGCGTTGGATCTAAATCCTGATTTACAACAACTAATAAGGCGACAAACCATCAGGATGAGAAACCTTTACAGAAAACTTAACGAAACCGGAAATTTTATGGAAACCGGAACCAAAACGGCAATAGAAATGTCAGTAGCGGTCACGTAGAAGCTTATGGATCAAATGACCGTAATCCACGAGAAAATCTGCATGCTTGCTACCGAGGACGAAGAGCAAGAACTGAAGTATTTCATGGAACAACACTTTGAAATAATTGATACGCAGTATCAAACAAACGTTGTGAAAATAACAACCAAGATGGAAGAATGTGAAAAATATAAAAAACTAACAAATCAAATCACAGACATTCTACCAAGAATTCAAGTTTCGACATTCGCTGGAGATAACCAAAAATAGACCGGAACCACAAGTTAAAACAAAGAAATAAATAAGTTGTCAATGGCCACCAATCGAGAGACAAAGACAATCGGACAACAATTAAATCTTTTCATAGAGAAGAATGTCATACAAGAAGAACGAGCTCAAACTGAAGAAGACGCAGATGCAGAAAAGCAATTCATAAAAACAACAGCTCGGCTACCAGATGGGAAATATATGGTACATTATCTTTGAAATCAGAATCATCAGTGCTAGAAGAATCTAGGAAGAAAGCTGTAACACATTTACTGCAGATCGAGAGAAGATTTATGACAGATAAACCACTCGCCAAACTATATCACGACTTAATGCAAGATTATAAACAACAAGGTCATATGCTGCTAGTAAATGAAAAGTGTTATAGACCAACGAAAAGTAGTATAAAACTTAGGGTAGTATTTGATGCATCCAGCAAAACGCTATCAGGATTATCCTTGAATGAGATAATGATGAACGGATCTAACATTCAAGTGATCTAATTGATACCATCATAAGGTGGCGAAAGCACAATTTCGTATTAATAGCCGACGTAGAAAAGATGTTTAGGCAAATCTGGATGCATCCTAGCCACCAAAACTTACAACGTATATTGTGGCGAAAGAATCTCTCTCAACCAATAGGAGAATACAGGTTAAAACCAGTCAAATATGGAACAACAACATCAACATTTCTCGCGGTAAGAACATTGATGCAATTGGCAATGGATGAAAAGAATAACTATGCAATAGAAGCCAGGGTCATGGGAACAGATTTTTACGTAGATGATCTGTTAACTGGGAGTGACAGCATTAAAGAAGTCATAACCATCCAACAACCGATATCAAGTCTGGCAGAAAGCGGCGGATTTCCATTACAGAAATGGGCGTCGAATTTAGCAGAGATTTTAACTAATGTTCCAGAGCATCTACGAGCAAAAGGAATCATCAATTTAAAAGCCAACAACATAATAAAAACATTCGGAAATTTTTATAGTTCTAAAGCAGACACTTTTGAATTTGACGTCACTAGGCTAAATCTTAAAAAATCAACAAAACACTTACTGTTGTCCGATACTTCAAGACTATTGGTTCCTGTTCTTTGGCTATCACGAATAACAATAGCAGCTCTCCATGAATTAATTGACAAAATCGCATGTAATCGTATGTACAAACTAAAGTGAATTCTCGAGTATTGTCAAAGATTCATAGACTATCACGTTTATCAACAACGACACAAATTAAAGGAAATAACAATACCAGATGTGTTACATGTTTCAGATATAAACAAAAAACCTAAACCAACTAATGGATGACCTACCCACTTGCAGAGTGACTCCTTCGCGGCCATTCAGCAAAGTGGGAATTGATTTTGCCGGACCAATTCAACTAAAAAACAAAAAAGGAAGAGGTCAGACCAAATACAAAGGTTACATTGCGGTATTTGTATGTATGGCTACAAAAGCCATACATGTATAAATAGTAAGTGGAATAACAACTGAAGCATTTATAGCAGCCTATCGGAGATTTACATCACGAAGGGGGTTGCGCTCAGACATATATTCAGACAACGCAACTAATTTTTCTGGTGCTGAACGGTTATTAAAACAACGTAGAGGAAATCTAGAACCAGAACTAGCAGGTTTGTTACAGCAGGATGAAACAACTTGGCACTTTATACCTCCTGCTACACCACATTTTGGTGGTGTATGGGAGGCAGGCGTAACATCAGTGAAGACACACTTGAAAAAGGTAATAGGGGAGGCAACATTAACGTTTGAGGAAGCAACAACATTGACAACCCAAATCGAAGCATATTTAAACTCTCGACCATTAACCGTTTTGCACAATGATCCAGAGAGCTTTGAAATGCTAACACCTGGGGATTTCCCAATGGGGGGGGGGGAGGGCAATGAAGATGTCCCCTGAGACCAACGAAGACGTTCACTTCCTAATAACCAGCTGGCATCTGGTGCAAAAAATAGTTAATGATTTCTGGAGAAGATGGTCCAGCGATTATCTGCAGGAGTTACAACAATGGACAAAGTGGAAGAAACCTCAATTAAATTTAACTGTAGGAGACGTCGTTCTTCTGAAGGAAGGTAACCTGCTACTAGCACGTTGGAAAATGGATAGAGTGATTGAGTTTCATCCAGGTTCAGATGGCTAAGTTCGGATTGCGTCAATAAAGTGCAACCAGAACATTTATAAACGCTCAATAACAATGTTATGCAAGCTACCGATATAGGAAGAAACCTCACAAATAATAACTCCAACTGCTGCTGAAGAAGTAAAACCTATAGCATTATCAAATAACAACATCCCAATCAGACGTCAATCAAGAAGACAGGCAAAAGAAGTCAATAACAGTCAATAACAATGTGTCAATAACACAGTAGCAGCACCGGCAAATACCGCTCGCTGCCCCGCAAGATATTCAATATGAACAGAGTTTATGTTAACAATCCATGGAAGTTGCAACAGTTAGAATAAGCTTAAGATTAAATTTCAATTACATACATTTTTATATACTATGACACCGCCCAGGTGGCGCAGTGGTTAAAGCTGCGGCAGTTTGAGTGGGAGATACCGGGTTCTAATCCCGATAGGGGCAGTATGGTAAAGGGATTTTTCGCCATACGATTACGATCGGTAGTTTGAATGAACACATGTATGACCCCCTGTTGGAATGCAGAAGTCATGGGCCAACCCATCTTCCATGTCAGTACTTTAGGCTGTCATGGAGCTATGCAATGTGCAGATGGTTCTACGTAAATCGGACCTATAGTCGTACGTCCTCGATTTGGCTGTAATGGCGTAAGGTAAGGACGTAAATAAGCGAACCGCGAAAGAGTTGGAAGTGCCTCGAGCCCCGAAACAAGATTGTAGTGATAAAAAACAAACAAACAATATATAATATGACATAAAAAACATACCGGGTTAAATGCTTGTAAGCAATTTTAAAATTTCATATTAGAATTGTATGTCACGCTGTTATATTCTCCCTGTGGTTGGGGGCATTCATGTTTCGTAAATATTACGAACGAAACATGAGACCCATAGAATACCACCACAGTATCCAGAGCTTGTCGTAGGAGGCGACTAAATCTGGTTGGATCGCTGGGCTGACGACCCGCACCGTAAAACCGTGAAAATGTTAAAAATGTCAACAAAACCAAAAAAATCGGATACCGCCAAAACAACAAAAAAAAACGAACCCCCGCTTAAGTACCCGGACACGAGATCGAGAATCGGCACGTGGAACGTGCAGTCATTAAGAAAACCTGGCGCGTTGGACGGCCTTATCACATGCATGAAAGAGTATCGGCTGGAACTCGTAGCTCTCTAAGAAACTCGATGGTCTAAAAGTGGAGACCATGTGTCCCAAGACTATACGTTGCTACACAGTGGAGATGACCTCGGAAATCTTGGGGTTGGATTTCTCATTGGGCCACAGGTAAAAAAGGCTGTCTTGGACTTTCAAGCAGTCGATAATCGAATGTGTAAGCTTTGCTTGCACATGAGATTAGCCAACCTGTCAATTGTCTGTATACATGCGCCCACTGATGTAAGCCAATCCCAGGATAAAGACTCATTTTACAATAATCTGGATAATCTGATGGGTTCTATACCGGAGCACGATGTCAAATTGGTGATTGGTGACTTTAATGCCAGAGCTGGCAGAAATCAGACCGACTTATGTAACAATATAGGTCCGTACTCCCGACACGAAACTGCGACCGAGAATGGGGAAAGAATGATGTACTTTGCGATCGCTCATGATCTCAAAGTAGCAAGTACATTCTTTCCTCATAAAAACATCCACTTAGAAACATGGACACACCCACGTAAAACATCCCGAAGCCAAATTGACCATGTGTTGATTTCAAAAGGGCGGGCTCGGGTTGTCCAAGATGTGAGATCGTATCAGTCGTCAACAAAATTCGTAGGCAGTGACCATTTTATGGTTGCTCCAAAGCTACGATAGAAATTTTCGTACAAGTCAGGGAGGACAGGAGAATATACAACGCGATTCTCCTGTGAAGGTCTGATAAATGAAGAAACGCAACGAAAATATCAAGATCTTGTCAGCAATATCATTTTACGATCCAATTATCAATCTGATGATATGAACAGTGTCTGGGAAGTATTGAAAACCTCGGTTGTCGATGCTGCCCAGCACACTCTCGGTATAGTGAAAACTAAGCCCAAAAATGATTGGTTTGATGAGGAGTGTCGTCTTGCTGTTGAGCAACGAAATATAGCCTATAATGAAGCGCAGACTCGGTTTACAATCGCAAGAAAAAACAAAGCAGTTCTCGCTAGGAGGACAGCTAAACGCATTTGTAGACTGAAGAAGCGAGAATGGTGGAAGGATAAGGTCTTAAGAGTACAACAACTCAGCAATGAGCACAATTCGCGTGGTTTCTTTAAAAGAATCACCGAATTGCACCATACCTTAAGATCTCGGTCAACTGCCATTCGGGACCAGGATGGAAACCTCTGTGTTAACGTCGATGCGGTACTCGATACATGGCGTGAACATTTCTCTGATTTACTTAATGTTCCACATCTATCACAAGCTGTGTTTAAATACCCTCA